>CAWUFW010002538.1:0-292500 GCA_963921515.1 Calotriton arnoldi
TGTACTTCGTTCAGTTGCATTATTGCCACAAGCGATACAAAAGGGGATGATGGACGGAACGTTTGAGCCAATCAAACACTCACCCCCAGTCAACTGATCTGGGTTTAATCCATCATCATTCTTTAGCTCACTCCACCACCCCAGTTCAGACATGGCCATATGCAAATCAGTCTGACCCTGTGCCTCATGGGAACAGTCCAGCCCGAACTGCCAAGCCATGTCTTCCCTGGACCGGAAACAAGCATCCTAGGACCGGTTTCTGGCATTTCAGCCGTCATCAGCCAGGCTTGCTTGAATCCAGTGGCAAAGTGAGCAAGGGACCCACGTCTGGGCATACCCCCGCCAACTTAGGGCGACCAAAGCGATACAAAAGGGGATGATGGACGGAACGTTTGAGCCAATCAAACACTCACCCCCAGTCAACTGATCTGGGTTTAATCCATCATCATTCTTTAGCTCACTCCACCACCCCAGTTCAGACATGGCCATATGCAAATCAGTCTGACCCTGTGCCTCATGGGAACAGTCCAGCCCGAACTGCCAAGCCATGTCTTCCCTGGACCGGAAACAAGCATCCTAGGACCGGTTTCTGGCATTTCAGCCGTCATCAGCCAGGCTTGCTTGAATCCAGTGGCAAAGTGAGCAAGGGACCCACGTCTGGGCATACCCCCGCCAACTTAGGGCGACCAAAGCGATACAAAAGGGGATGATGGACGGAACGTTTGAGCCAATCAAACACTCACCCCCAGTCAACTGATCTGGGTTTAATCCATCATCATTCTTTAGCTCACTCCACCACCCCAGTTCAGACATGCCCATATGCAAATCAGTCTGACCCTGTGCCTCATGGGAACAGTCCAGCCCGAACTGCCAAGCCATGTCTTCCCTGGACCGGAAACAAGCATCCTAGGACCGGTTTCTGGCATTTCAGCCGTCATCAGCCAGGCTTGCTTGAATCCAGTGGCAAAGTGAGCAAGGGACCCACGTCTGGGCATACCCCCGCCAACTTAGGGCGACCAAAGCGATACAAAAGGGGATGATGGACGGAACGTTTGAGCCAATCAAACACTCACCCCCAGTCAACTGATCTGGGTTTAATCCATCATCATTCTTTAGCTCACTCCACCACCCCAGTTCAGACATGGCCATATGCAAATCAGTCTGACCCTGTGCCTCATGGGAACAGTCCAGCCCGAACTGCCAAGCCATGTCTTCCCTGGACCGGAAACAAGCATCCTAGGACCGGTTTCTGGCATTTCAGCCGTCATCAGCCAGGCTTGCTTGAATCCAGTGGCAAAGTGAGCAAGGGACCCACGTCTGGGCATACCCCCGCCAACTTAGGGCGACCAAAGCGATACAAAAGGGGATGATGGACGGAACGTTTGAGCCAATCAAACACTCACCCCCAGTCAACTGATCTGGGTTTAATCCATCATCATTCTTTAGCTCACTCCACCACCCCAGTTCAGACATGGCCATATGCAAATCAGTCTGACCCTGTGCCTCATGGGAACAGTCCAGCCCGAACTGCCAAGCCATGTCTTCCCTGGACCGGAAACAAGCATCCTAGGACCGGTTTCTGGCATTTCAGCCGTCATCAGCCAGGCTTGCTTGAATCCAGTGGCAAAGTGAGCAAGGGACCCACGTCTGGGCATACCCCCGCCAACTTAGGGCGAACAAAGCGATACAAAAGGGGATGATGGACGGAACGTTTGAGCCAATCAAACACTCACCCCCAGTCAACTGATCATCCCCTTTTGTATGGACAATTATGAAGGGCGCACCCGCCGCAACAATGTGCGCATTATTGGGGTCCCTGAGAAAGCGGAAGGGCAGGCTACGGATCTGTTCGTGGAAGACCTTATCCTTACCCACCTCCAGCCCAAGGGACAATCAAAATTCTTTGTGATTGAAAGGGCACACAGGGTCCCCGGCGGGAGACCGAAACCTGGAGCGCCGCCCAGGCCGATCCTGGCCAGATTACTAAACTACCGAGACCGGGATGTCATCCTCCAGTCCGCCAGGAATGCCCCGCCACTTCGCTACAAAAATGCAGAGATCTCCTTTTTCCCGGATTTCACCCTTGCTGTTCAGAAACAGAGGAGATCATTCTTGGCAGTTAAAAAGAGGCTCCGGGAGAGGGGGGTGAAATATGCAATGCTGTTCCCGGCCCGGCTCCGGGTGGAGGCAGATGGTAGAGCCTGCTTTTTTGATCGCCCAGAAGACGCCGCGGACTGGCTTGAGGGCTGGAGGCGTGCAGAGGAACATGGCGACCGCAGATGAACGCCTGTGAGCTGCCTGGGACACTGGCCATTGCTGAACTGTAAGATGCATACCTTGAGACTTGGGGGAGGGTGGTCGGGCCTGCGCAGGACTGCTCTCGGCTTGTAGACATTCTAGTGGGCACCAGTCAATATAACGTGGGGAAATGTGTTGATTAGCAGTAGATTTGTAGTCTGCAGTCTTGATTTTAGGAGCCTTAATGATTCTTTTATTGGGGGGGGTTCAAGAGGGGGTGGCCATCCACCCCCAAGTTCAACTACCGTTAGTTCAGTTTGGGCGACAGGCACTCTCCAGCATTATCGATGGGCAGTTCTAGGCCCAGAGTGCAGGGGAGCAGGGAGGGGGACGTTGGGTGGGTTCTGGGGAACGTAGTTTTGTTCTCTTTTTTCATTATTTGTTTATTCATGTCGACTGTTCTATTCTTCGAGTTGGCGCAACAGGGTGCGCACTGTGTCAGTTACAATGGGGAACGGCCGAGACAGGCAGATTAGATTGTTAAGCTGGAATGTCAATGGCCTGGGGGACAAACTCAAACGCAGCATAGTCTTACAACATGTCAAACGTCACTCCCCGGAAGTGGTGCTCCTCCAGGAGACACATCTGGTCGGCAACTCCTGCAGGGCGCTGGACAGGTGGTATTAGACTGGTGGCCCACTCTGAATTTACCACTGGATCCCGGGGTGTTGGTATCCTGATCGAGAAATCCTTCCCGTTCTCTGTACAGCGCACATGGGTCGATGACATGGGCAGGTATGTGGCGTTGTCCGGCCAATGGGAGGTCTCAACCCTTAACCTGACGGTGTATGTCCCACCGGGACTGCAGAGCCTGACGTTTAACGACTTAGGCATTCTCTTACTCTCACTCCCCGAAGGTCGATTAGTACTGGGTGGGGACTTTAACTCAGTGGTCTCGGGACACCTAGACCGCCACCCCCCCCCCCCGGGACATCAGACAATCCCAGAGATGGCTCCCTGACTTCCTTGAAGCTATGGGACTGGTGGACTTGTGGCGCACACTACACCCTGACACCGTTTAATATACGTTTTATTCTGGCGCACACAGTAGTTTCTCCAGTATCGATTATCTATTGGCCCCTGCGGCCCTGCTAACAGAGACACAGGAAATTAGACACATGGCAAGGGGCATCTCAGACCACTCTCCGCTTTGGGCACATCTGGTCCTGGGGGGTGGACAGGTGGGGACGGTTGAGCCCATTAACCCCTGGTACCTCCGTAGCCCAGCTGTCAAGAAAACACTTCTCCAGGCTATCGTCAATTACCTTCGTGACAATGAGGGTACGGTCCGGTCTGCACAGGTCCTGTGGGAGGCGTTCAAGGTGGTGCTTAGGGGACAGGCTCTGTCCGAGATTGCTGGGATTCGAAAGGATAAGGTCAAAGATATGGAGGCGGAAGGACCTACACCAGAGACGCTCCATACCCTACAGCTCAAACGGGATGAGTATAGAAATATTGCCACGGACATGGCCAAAACACTGGGGAGATGTAAGGAAGTGGGTTTCTGTTGCAGTAACCCCCCCCACTTTTTGCCATACCACTGATGCACTTTGACTTGATGTGCCCTGGGTCCCTGCCAATCAGGTTCTCAGGGCCTGTGTTCTTTCCCGAAAACTGTACCCAATTGGCATTTCTGGCCACAGGTCAGCCCCTGGTAAATGGTACCACAGGTACCCAGGGCACTGTGACCAGGGAAGACCTCTAAGGGCTGCAGCACTTATTGTGCCGCCCTTAGAGGCCCTGTACCTTTACACACACACACTGCCTTTGCAGGCTGCGTGTTTTGGTGCAGAACAAAGTGAAGAGTCGACATGGCAGACACCTCTGTGGGCCATGCCTACAACTCACTGCCCTGGCATAGGTCAGTCACCCCTCTAGCTGGGTGCACTATACCAGTGGTGAGGGTACAGGTGCATGAGCCCTGTACCCCTACAGTGTCTAAGTCCATTCTTAGACATTGTAAGTGCAGTGCTGCCATTAAGAGTATATGGTGCTGGGAGTTTGTCATTACGAACTCCACAGCACCATAATGGCTACACTGTAAACTGGGAAGTTTGGTATCAAACTTCTCAGCACATTAAACCCACACTTATGCCAGTGTGGGATTTAATGAAAAATGCACACAGAGGGCATCTTTGAGATGCCCCCTGAAAAACGACCAGCCTCTGGTGGGTTCCCTGACTGGTACACACCAGCCTGCCACCACGAGACAGGTTTCTGGACCCCTAGGGTGGGAGCCTACGCTCCCTGAGCCCAGAAACAAAGCCTTTCCTGGGCGGAGGTGTTCACACCTCCCCCAGGCCAGGAAGAGCCATCTGTGGCAGGGGAGCTTCAAAGGCCTGGCAGCCTTTGTAATGCAACCCCCCAGCCTCTCCTGCTATCAGGAGCAGGCCCCCTTCCTGTCTCCCCTCCCTTTCGGCTGAAAGACAGGCGGGAAAAACTAGCCAGCCCAGGAGGTGTGCCCACCTCTGCCAACTCCACCCCTCAGGTGGGGGAGGCGAGGTGAAGCCCACTCTCCAGTGCTCGCCATCTTGCAATGGCAGGCACTCCCCAATCAGGACTAGGGATTGTGCTCACTCCCCCACGTGGGGTGAGCACACCAAGGGTGTAGTCACCCTAAGGTCAGTAGCCCATTGGCTACTGACCTCAAGACCCCTAAATACTGTATTTAGGGGGCAGCCCTGAACCAGGAAGGCAGATTCCCGCAACCTAATTAGAAAAAGGACAAAAGAAGACGCCCAGCAGAGGAGACTGCAGAGAACAACTGACTTGGCCCCAGCCCTACCGGCCCGTCTGCAGTTTCCAGAGATCCTGCGCCAAAAATCGTCTTGTCCTGCAGCTAGCAACCTCCAGAACCCCTGGGAGGACTGACTGCCTTCAACAAGGACCGGATCTCCTGTGAACAGCAGCCCTGTTCGAAAAAAACTCCGAAAACAGACTCTGAGCCTGCTGAGGACAAAGAAACCCGACGCCTGGAACCACCACTGCACCAGTCGCCTACGGCCCGAGTGGCCCACCCGTCCCAGCGAGGTTCCCCAGCGCTCCAGAGTCCGAGTCCACCATGGGTTGACCCCTCCAGGACTCCCCGACGTCGCCTGCAGCCTCTGCACGGAGACCCCCCAACCACCAGTGGCCCGGTAAGGTGAAATCCGACCTCAAAAGACACCCCTGCATCCAGCCGCCCTGCAGAAAAGAACCCGAGGTGCACCTACGTCCCCGAGCCCTCCAACTTACCTGCCCAGCTGTTGGTTCCTCCCGGAAGTCTTCCTGGACCGAGCCTGCAGCTGAAAACCAAAACCGAAAATCCCCATTGAAAACAACAGGGCACCAGACGCCAAAACAGCACTCTGCACCCGGCCGCCCCAGTGCCGCGGAGGGTGCACTTTTTGTGTCTACTTGGTTCCCCATTTGCCCTGACCTAAACCCTAGGAGCTTTGCTCCCACAGCCGTGTGGCCTGCTAGCCAGCAGCCACCAACCGGAGGCCCCCTATCCCCCATTGGATAACATTGGGCCTCAACACTCTGCACCCGGCCGCCCTAGTGCGGCTGAGGGTGAAACAAAAGTGCATCACTGACCCTGGGGGACCCCTGAGTCTAACCCCAGAACCCTAACTCAAAAGACCGAATACTTACCTCGAAAACGATAACCTGTTTTTCCTCATAGGATAACATAGAAACTTTTTGGGAGAAAAAGTGTCAAAGTGTCGACTTTTGAAAACTAAGAATATTCCTTAAAAATCGCACAAATAACCTAAACGAATTTTCTCAACTATTTGCAGGAAAGGCCCCAGTGCTGAATCTAGGTATCCAGCACTGAGTAGGAAAAGTAACGTAAAAGTAATTTACCTGTGAATTGAATTTCCTTCCATAGGATAACATTGGTGGTTCTATGTGAAAAAGTTTCCAAGTGTCAACTTTCGAAATACAAGAATATTCTTTAAAAATCGTACATCTAACTAAAACGCATTTTCTCAACTGTTTTCAGGGAATGTCCCAGTGCTGAATCTAGGATCCAGCACTGTGTTAGAAAAAGTAATCCGAAAAGTAACTTACCTGCAATTTACAGGAAAAGCCTATGTATTTCAATGTACTGGTCCAAAAAGTTTCTAAGTGTGAACTTTTGAAATCTGAAAACATTCTCTAAAAATCGTACAAACTACAAAAACGTAATTACTTACCTGTTTTAAGTAAATGTCCCAGTGCTGAATCTAGGAGTCCAGCACTGGATTATAAAAGTAACGCAAAAGTAATTTTACCTGCATTTACCTTAAAAAGCCATTCATTTCAATGTACTACATTTACTAAGTATTGCAACCTACTGCGTCCCCTGTAAATCAAATCAAGTACAATCTTCATTGCTTTTTAAAACTGTGTACAAGTAACTTATTACTGAAAGTAATTCAATGCTTACCTGTGCCAGGCTTGCTTGGTTCTAAAAATAAACAGTATATTTTTTTTATACAAAACAATTGGCCTAGAGATCAGTTCTTGAGTGTGTGAATTCATTTGCTGACTGAGTGTGTACATCAAATGCTTAACACTGTCCTCTGATACTGCCTTACTGCTCGACCAAGCTACCACTTTAGAGAGGAAGGTTCTATCTAACTTTAACCTCTGCCAAACCTCTGGAGACCCTTGGACTCTATACACACTGTACCTCACTTTGGTGCAGTATATATAGAGCCAGTTTCTTACAGGAGAGAAAAAGCTGGCAGACTTTACGATCTGGGGGACAAGGCCGGGAAACTATTGGCCTGGTTGGATAAGAAAGAACTGGCTAACAGGTTAGTCCCGGAATTGACGGACGAGGGGGGACACACAGTAACTGATCCACAAGTGTTGGACTTGGCCCTTTTTGCAGGGTCATCCCTGAACTTTTTGCCTTCCTCCTGTATTTTTTCTGACCTGTTGTTGGTGGTTTTATGACTCTGGGCACTTTTTCACTGCTGATCAGTGCTAACGTGCATATGCTCTCTTTTGTAAATTGTATACTGAATTAGTGACTCCATGATTGGATTATTTGATTTACTTGTCAGACCCTAGTATAGTGCACCATGGGTGCCCAGGGCCTGTAAATCAAATGCTGCTGGTGGGCTTGCAGCACTGGTTGTGCCACCCACAGAAGCAGCTAGTAAAGTGTAGCTTAGGCCTGCCATTGCAGAGCCTGTGTGCAGTCTGAGACTGCCATGTCGACTTGGCAAGTGCACCCACTTGCCAGTCCCTAAACCTTCCCTTATCTTCATATCAGACACCCCTAAGGTAGGCCCATGGACAGGGTGCATTGTAAGAATAAGGTAGGACATGCCCTGGTGTGCGTGGCATGTTCCAATAGTGAATTACAGCCATTTTCGTTTTTCACTATTGCAAGGCTACCTGTTCCCCATAGGTCAGAATGGGCAGTTTGATTATAACATCCTATAATCCTAACTGACCCAGGGAACATCGTAGAAAAACGAATTTAGTATGCCTGAACTCAGAATGATAAAATACATCTTTTAGTAAAGTTGGTTTTAACATTCTGTGTTTGAAAATACCACTTTTAGAAAGTAGGTATTTTCTTGCCTAACTGTCCAAGCCTGCCTCTGCTAGGTTGTGTATTGTGTGTCTGGCTTTGTGAGTGACAGGGGCTGGGGGATTCCAGGAGACAGGGTGAGTCAGCACAGGGCTGAATAGACCTATCTGCATGTAGAGTGGTGGGAGGAGTTGCACCTGGGTCTGAATAGGGCTGTGCCTGCCTTCCACAATGTTGGCTCCACCTCCTGTGGTGCGTCTGATGTCCCTGGCCCACACTGTCAAAGGAAAGAAGGAGTCCTGTAAACAAAGTGCTCCAGGACTGCACAGAACTGGTTTGGACCAGGTAAAGGCCCCTCTGCCTTCAGAGGACAAAGGATTTAGGGGTATAAATATTGGGGCCCTGACCCCAGAACTTGAGATCACTTCTGGAACAACAAGACGAACCTCTGCCAAGGAGAAGAACTAAAGGAAGCTGTAGGAGTTGGACTGCCCCCCTGCCAGTGTGCTGTGTTGCTGGGTTGGCCTACAGTGGTGTCTTCAGTGCCGAGAGGAGAAGGAACTTTTAAAGAACTTTCATCATCTTGCAGAATATTACTCCAAGGGCTTGATTTGAGCTTGCCTCCTGACCGAAGTCTCAGGGATAACAGACTTCACTCTTTCTGTTTGCCTGCATCTGGAACTTGCTGTTCTGGTGCTACAGAAGGAATCTGCAACACCGATGCTGGCGAGCGACGCCGTAATCTGCAACGAAGCCGTGAGCGCTGCTCCGACTTGCAACGTAGACCCGACGCCGGCCGCCGTGCCACATCGACGCCAGCGAACAACATCGTAAGCCTGCCATAGCCGTGAGCGCTGCTCCGACTTTTGACGCCAGCCCGACGCCTGCTGCTGTGCCACATCGACTCCGAAGCAGACATCATCGCGGAGCCGATCGTCGACGTGGGTGGTCAAGAATCCATCGACATCGTGACATCGTACAGAACCGTGGTTTCAGCGCCATCGTGACGTCACCTCTTCTCCGGTCAGGAACCGACGCCTCCCCTGCCTGCGCAAGTATCCAGGTCCCGACGCATCATCTCCCCCGAAGCAAGGAACCGAGGCCGCAACGCACCAACAACGCCGCACCTCCCCGACGCCGTGAGCTGTCTTTGTTTTCGCTTTTCCAAGGTACTGTTCTTTGTGGGTCTGTTTTGACTCCGGGCACGACGCCGCGCACCTCGCGGTCGGCGCCGTACTTTGGGATTTCTTTGACCTAGACGTCGTGATAACTCCAGTTGGGGATATCTGTTGCTAAAGACTGCTTTTAAGTGAAGAACCTATTTTTAAACTATTTCTACCATCTTGAAGAATTATTATTGATTACAGTATTGTGGATTTTTGTCGTTTATGGTCTTGTGTTAAGTCTATATAAAGAATACTTATTTTTATAAAACCTGTGTGGTGTCCATCTGTAGTGTTTTCACTGTATCACTGTATGTGTTCACAAATGCTTAACACACTGCCTCTGAGATAAGCCTGTCTGCTCGTGCCAAGCTACCAAGGGGGTGAGCAGGGGTTATTTTAGTAGTGTATCCCCCTTACCCTGACTAGAAGCAAGGGTCTCTATTTGGTCAAAGGTGTATACCATTGCCAACTAGAGACCCCCAGTGCTAACATTGATGGTCAGCGGTGGGATTCTGGACTTGCATTTGTGACTCATATACAGTGATTGGTGTACACTACTAGTGAGTGCAGACCAAACGCAACCACGTACTGTGTTTCTGTTTTCTGGTAGCCTCCTGGAAGCATTTTTTGATACTATGACTCTGGTTAGTTGTTGCAAAATGGAACTCGACTTCTGGCACATGTTTGTCTACACAATGAAGGAGCTACGTGTGTTGTGCAAGGAAAGAGGGCTGCCTGTGAAGAGAAGGTCCAGGGAGGATCTAGAGGCATCCCTATTTCAGTATCAGTTACCCCGCTGGAAGGAAACACTACCAGTTGAGTCTAAGGAGGAGGAGTTCTCTAAAAGTGAGGAAGAAACAGAAAAAGATGCCTGGTTTCTGGCTTGTGACCAGAGGCTGAGAGAGATTGATGAGAAACTGAGAGAGCTTGATGAGGCTAACAGGGCCTTAACCCAAGAAGAAGAAATTTGGGTAGCTCAGGAAGTGAGCTTTGCTGAGTTGGAGGTGGAGTCCAGCTCAGATGGTGGCAGCAAAAATGAATTGTCTAGTGCTGAGGGAGTAGTACACACACCCAGAGATGTGGCGCCTGACTTGAAGGAGGGGGTTAACATACGCCAGGAGGTTCAAGGACATGAGGTAGCTCCAGTGGTGCGCAGTGTCCCCGAGGTAAATTGGGAAACTGTTGCAGGGGTTCATGGTCCTAGTGGTGGGAGGGACACTCTACTGACTCTAGATGAGAGGTGCAGGGAGAGGGGTTCGCCCAAGGTTGAAGTCCTGGTATGTGAGTGTGAAGACCGCCCAGAAGAGTGTGGGTTGAGTGACAGAGACAGTCAGATACTGTCTTGCCAATCTCAGGAGAGTGGTGTGGGGTACGTGTGCAAGGCACTGGATGGTGAGGTGAAGGATAGTTTGGTGGGGTTCTATGACTCAAATTGTGGAGAGCATATTTTAAGCCCCAGTTTTCCAGAGCTATGCCAACACCTGTTGGAGGGTGAGTTCTCTGACCCCAGGGAACTCACATTGGAGGCAGACCTTTTGGTGGATTCCAGAGGGTCTGAAGAGGCATTGGGGAGTGACCCTAAGAGGAGTGGCTCAGGTATCTTCCAGCCCAGAGTGGTGGGAGAGGTTTAGAGTAGCCCAGCTAGGTCCCGGTGTAGTGGGAGGGGTGTAGGGCCTCACGTCCTGTCTCCTAGGAGGAGTGAGACTGGAATATGTCCCGAAAGTGCCCAACCTCAGTCTCGAGGCCTGGATGGTTCCTTAAGGGAACACCAGGTAGGGAACCTAGGCTGTCCTAGTAGTCCATTAGAGGGGGATCTCCTAATGTCGGGTGAACAGGAAGTGGTTGTAACCAGACCTCCATCAGTTCTGGTGTCTGGCAGTACCACTCCTAAGTGGAGGGTGCAGAAGTCCAGATTGAGGGGTGAGAGGGGGAGAGAGTCCCCAGTGGAAGAACCAGTGGGTCAGGGGCCAGCCAGAAGGACTGAGCCCCATAGGAGTGACCATGGCGACACCACTTCTGCCCTGGGGGATCTTCGCGCACTGTCAGATGGACAGGGGTCGGGAGATCTGCGCCAGGCAGACTGTCACACAACACATGAGTTATGTGTTACCCTCGGGGGGGGCCATGTGTGCTCCCAAGGAAGTCCTGGTGCGCCAGGCAGATTCTTACACAACTCTAGAGGAGTGTGTTTCCCTTGGGGGGGGGATGGGGGGGTTGGTGTACTCCCTCAGAAGTCCTGGGTTGCCGGGCACAGGTCCAGCCTAAGGGTACAGACCCTGGGTTGGAGGGCCAGGTTCAGGGTGTCCCAACTGCTAACAGTGGCCCTACCGGTTTGTCTTCTGGGGGCACCCCTCCAGGTGGGAGGGTGCAGGGCCTCAGTAAGGGGGGCGGGGAGAGGGCAGCCTCACCCCTGACCTCTGCCCAGTCTAAGGGTACAGACCCTAGGCTGGGATCCCAGTTGCAGGATAGAACCCGTGAACTGGTGGGCGAATTGTGCAGAACACCTGCCACAGGTGCCCTGACAATTCTGGAAGGGGGTACCGCTCCAGGTGGGCGGGTACAGAGCCCCGAGGAGGAGGACGACAGGGTGTGGGAGAGCCCACCCCAGTCTCCTGTCCAGCCACCGGGTACAGGCCCGGGGTTGGTGGGTCAGTGTCAGGATGTCATACCTGACCTGACAGGAGAGTGGACCAAGGGTGCCAAGCACCTGGGGCTACTGCCCCCGCTCTCTGACGCCACAGAGGTGGGAGAACCATGAAAGGCCTGGGGCCTGGTTCTCATCACTGACAGCTGTCAGTGGCCACTGTGGCTTGATGTCCTGGTGGACAGAGTTGCCCCTAGGAGGGGGACAAGAGTCGCACCCCGGGGGTGGACTGGGCCACACCACTGTGTTGGCCATGTGGGTACTGTCTGTGTTGGGACACACCTGTGAGCAAGCTAAGGTTAGGTGCTGCACAGATGGTGTCCACAGGTGAGGAGAAGGGTTCCCCATGGGTTAGCTTAGGGGGCCCTGAGAGTATGGACAGAGGGATCCAAATGGGTTCAGAATGGCGTAGAACTGGAGTATGCCCCTGCAGTTGCGGGCCAGGGTCCATGTTCTATAACCCAAAGCAGGGAATACCATTGAGGTAGTGATTGGTCTACCCTGCGTTATGGCTGGAAGGGGGTTGTGTTGGACTTGGCCCTTTTTGCAGGGTCATCCCTGAACTTTTTGCCTTCCTCCTGTATTTTTTCTGACCTGTTGGTGGTTTTATGACTCTGGGCACTTTTTCACTGCTGATCAGTGCTAAAGTGCATATGCTCTCTTTTGTAAATTGTATACTGAATTAGTGACTCCATGATTGGATTATTTGATTTACTTGTCAGACCCTAGTATAGTGCACCATGGGTGCCCAGGGCCTGTAAATCAAATGCTGCTGGTGGGCTTGCAGCACTGGTTGTGCCACCCACAGAAGCAGCTTGTAAAGTGTAGCTCAGGCCTGCCATTGCAGAGCCTGTGTGCAGTCTGAGACTGCCATGTCGACTTGGCAAGTGCACCCACTTGCCAGTCCCTAAACCTTCCCTTATCTTCATATCAGACACCCCTAAGGTAGGCCCAAGGGCAGGGTGCATTGTAAGTATAAGGTAGGACATGCCCTGGTGTGTGTGGCATGTCCTAATAGTGAATTACAGCTATTTTCGTTTTTCACTATTGCAAGGCTACCTGTTCCCCATAGGCCGGAATGGGCAGTTTGATTATAACATCCTATAATCCTAACTGACCCAGGGAACAAACGGTAGAAAAACGAATTTAGTATGCCTGAACTCAGAATGATAAAATACATCTTTTAGTAAAGTTGGTTTTAACATTCTGTGTTTGAAAATACCACTTTTAGAAAGTAGGTATTTTCTTGCCTAACTGTCCAAGCCTGCCTCTGCTAGGTTGTGTATTGTGTGTCTGGCTTTGTGAGAGACAGGGGCTGGGGGATTCCAGGAGACAGGGTGAGTCAGCACAGGGCTGAATAGACCCATCTGCATGTAGAGTGGTGGGAGGAGTTGCACCTGGGTCTGAATAGGGCTGTGCCTGCCTTCCACAATGCTGGCTCCACCTCCTGTGGTGCGTCTGATGTCCCTGGCCCACACTGTCAAAGGAAAGAAGGAGTCCTGTAAACAAAGTGCTCCAGGACTGCACAGAACTGGTTTGGACCAGGTAAAGGCCCCTCTGCCTTCAGAGGACAAAGGATTTAGGGGTATAACTATTGGGGCCCTGACCCCAGAACTCGAGATCACTTCTGGAACAACAAGACGAACCTCTGCCAAGGAGAAGAACCAAAGGAAGCTGTAGGAGTTGGACTGCCCCACTGCCAGTGTGCTGTGTTGCTGGATTGGCCTACAGTGGTGTCTTCAGTGCCAAGGAGAGGAGAAGGAACTTTTAAAGAACTTTCATCATCTTGCAGAATATTACTCCAAGGGCTTGATTTGAGCTTGCCTCCTGACCGAAGTCTCGGGGATACCAGACTTCACTCTCTGTTTGCCTGCATCTGGAACTTGCTGTTCTGGTGCTACAGAAGAAATCTGCAACACCGACGGCGGCGGGCGATGCCGTAATCTGCAACGAAGCCGTGAGCGCTGCTCCGAATTGCAACGTAGACCCGACGCCGGCCGCCGTGCCACATCGACGCCAGCGAACGACATCGTAAGCCTGCCATAGCCGTGAGCGCTGCTCCGACTTGCGACGCCGGCCCGATGCCTGCTGCTGTGCCGCATCGACTCCGAAGCCAACATCATCGCGGAGCTGATCGTCGACGTGGGTGGTCAAGAATCCATCGACATCGTGACATCGTACGGACCCGTGGTTTCGGCGCCATCGTGACGTCACCTCTCCGGTCAGGAACTGACGCCTCCCCTGCCTGCGCAAGTATCCAGGTCCCGACGCATCATCTCCCGCGAAGCAAGGAACCGACGCCGCAACGCGCCAACGACGCCGCACCTCCCCGACGCCGTGAGCTGTCTTTGCTTTCGCTTTTCCAAGGTACTGTTCTTTGTGGGTCTGTTTTGACTCCGGGCCCGACGCCGCGCACCTCGCGGTCGGCGCCGTACTTTGGGATTTCTTTGACCTCGACGTCGTGATAACTCCAGTTGGGGATGTCTGTTGCTAAAGACTGCTTTTAAGTGAAGAACCTATTTTTAAACTATTTCTACCATCTTGAAGAATTATTATTGATTACAGTATTGTGGATTTTTGTTGTTTATGGTCTTGTGTTAAGTCTATATAAAGAATACTTATTTTTATAAAACCTGTGTGGTGTCCATCTGTAGTGTTTTCACTGTATTACTGTATGTGTTCACAAATGCTTAACACACTGCCTGAAATAAGCCTGTCTGCTCGTGCCAAGCCACCAAGGGGGTGAGCAGGGGTTATTTTAGTAGTGTATCCCCCTTACCCTGACTAGAAGCAAGGGACCCTATTTGGTCAAAGGTGTATACCATTGCCAACTAGAGACCCCCAGTTCTAACAACAAGCAATCGCGAATAAGTTTGCAGACTACTACAGCTCCGTGTATAGGTCGACTTCCAGTTTCTCCGTCACAGAATCAGAGCAGCTCCTCCGGGATATCCGCATGCCGGCCCTTACGGCGGACGAAAGAGATGCGCTTGACAGGGCACTCACGGACGATGAACTGGCACAAGCGATCTGGGGCCTTCGTACCGGCAAGGCGTCAGGTCCCAATGGACTGCCGATCGAGCTATACAAACTGAAGCCGGACACTATTGCTCCCCACCTGCGCAATATGTTCAACGAGAGCCGAGAAACGGGACTTCTGCCCTACGACCAGCGTGTAGCAACTCTGGTGACGATATACAAGGACGGTAAGCCCAAGAATCATTGCTCCTCCTATAGGCCCATCTACCTGTTAAATGCAGAACCCAAAATCCTAGCTAAGGCGCTGGCAAATCGTCTTGTACAAGTAATCTGTAACCTCATACACCCTGACCAATCGGGTTTCATGCCTCACCGCAATACGGCGCTAAATTTACAGCGCCTCCATGGTGTCCTGGGCAGAGTTGACACAATTCAAGAGGCGGCGGTGGTGGTTTCGCTGGACGCCTCAATGGCGTTTGATACACTAGAGTGGTCTTATCTCTTCGAGGTCCTGACTAAGCTGGGCTTCGGCCCTGGTTTCATCGGCTGGGTGCGGCTTCTGTACTCTGAGCCCCTGGCGCAGGTAGTAGTCAACAACAAAAAGTCTGTGATCTTTGTTCTGAGCCGGGGGACCCGTTAGGGGTGTCCTCTTTCGCCTCTCCTTTTTGCCCTGTCCTTTTTGCCCCTGGCGGCGTGGATCCATTGGAGTCCTTCACATCGAGTGCTCAAGTGGACGGCGGGATGGGAGGATCGCATCTCCCTATATGCAGATGACATCCTCTTATTTTTGGCCTCCCCAAAGTCCTCCCTACGAGTTGTTCTTGACATTTTTACTGTCTTTGGGAGGTACTCTGGTTATAGAATTAACTGGAGTAAGTCTCTTCTGTACGTTCTCAGCGGGGACCCCCCTCCCCTGCCCCGCGACTGTCCCATGCAAATAGCAATCGAGGGGTTCCGCTATTTGGGCATCTTTATCGCGGCTGACCCCAGGCTCCGATATGAACGTAATCTGCTCCCCCCACTAGTGAGGCTCAAACGCGATGTCGCCGTTTGGAAGCAACTTCCGCTCTCGCTCCTGGGGAGGGCGGCATTATTCAAAATTATGTCACTGCCGCGCTTCCTATATGCCCTGCAGAATTCCCTCGACTTTGTTCCAGCCAGCTACTTTAGTGAGATAGAAGCCCTGCAGAGAAACTTGTTGTGGGATGGTAGACCTCGAATTGTGTTACAGAAGTTGGTCCTGGGTTGGTACGATGGGGGTATAGGTCTACCCGACACAGATACTACTGGGCTGCACACCTGGCGGCCATAAATCACTGTATATATAAACCTGGAGATGATCCTGCCTACAGGATGGACAAATGGCTACTTCCGGGGGGTACATACTACAGAGCCCTATATTCCAGGCCCCACCGGTATCACCTTACGGGCCCGACTAAACATTCGGTGGCAGTGTGGCATACGGCGAGTAAGAGCCTGGGTTGGGATGGGAAACTCTCTCTGGCAACTCCCTTGTGGGACTCGGAAAAGCTGGGCACGCTGGGCACCACCAAGGGATTCGACAGGTGGGATCTGATCGGGATCTCTGCTGTCGGTGACCTGTGGAAAAACGGGGAGGTGGTGTCGTTCGCAGATTTGCAGCAAAGCCACGACCTTGCGGACTCGGAGTACTTCCGATATCTGCAAGTTAGACACACACTACAGTCGAATCTACCCAAAGACACCTCCCTATCGGACGCCTCGCCACTAGAGGACAGACTACTAGATGGTTACTTAGCAGATGGGGTTATATCTCTGACATGCAAAAAGCTGGTCCACAACACACCGGATCCCCTGATACTCCTGAGACAGCGTTGGGAGGGAGATGGGCTTGAGATAGATGATGAGTGGCAGGAGGCTCTGGCCTCCCCAAAGGAGGTTGCCATCTCTTCTAGATTGCGTCTGGTACAGTTAAAGATCCTCCACAGGATATATGTTTCCGGACCAACACTGGTTAAAATGGGTAGGATGGATGAGGGGGATTGTAGGCGCGGATGTGGACAGATTGGTTCATTTATGCACATAATTTGGGAGTGCCCCCTCATTCAGTCCTATTGGTCAAGAGTGCTTGAATGTATGAGTCGGGTGTCGGGCGTAGTCATACGGCCGGAGGCAAAGAGATGCCTCTTGAATATCTGGGAGCCCACCGACCTCAACAGTAGAGATAAGCTATGGGTTACGCTGGGCCAAATGATAGCTAAGCGGAACATAGCGCAGTTATGGGGGCGAGGGAGCCACCCGGGGTGACCTCCTGGAAAAATGACATGGACTGGTGCATGTTCAGAGAAAAAACTGTGTATGTTTCCCGTGGATGTCCCAAAGAATTGTCCTCCATCTGGAACAAATGGAATAACTATCGTGGATGTGTCTGTGCTTCCTCCCCCCCCGGACCCTGTTTCAGACGACCAACTTACACCATAGTCCCTGTTGTCACTCAGTGTAATTTGTATGTTTGTACCCATGTATGCTCTAAGACTCGAAGAATGTATGTCCGTATTTCCAATGCCCTGTACTGTCGACTTTTTGGATGGTTGTTAAAAAGAAATATAAAAAAAAAAAAAACACAATAATGCCAGTGTGGGATTCAATGTAAAATGCACTCAGAGGGCATCTTAGAGATGCCCCCTGAAAAACGACCACCCCTGGAGTGGTTCTTGAATGGATGCCCGACATTTGCCACCACCAGACATGTTTCTGGACCCCTGGGTAGAGCACCTCCGCTCTCTGGGTCCGGAAACAAAGTCCATCCTGGGTAGAGGTGTCATGCTTGCTCCCTCAGAATGGGCTGGGTCCATGAAGGGGAAGCTTTAAAGGCCTGCCACCTTTGGAAGCTGTCCCTGCCTTTTGCTGCCCCCAGCAACTGGCTCCCACCGGTTATGGCCCCCACTTTGGATGATAGAATCGACAGGAAAACCAAGCTAGTAAGAGAGGTGTGCCCACTTTGCCAACCCCAACCTTCAGGTGGGGGAGGCGAGGTGAAGCACATTCTCAGTCCCCTCCATCTTGAAGATGAGGGGACCCAGCCAATTAGGGAGAGGTTCATGCCCCCTTCCCATTGAAGGGTGGCATAATGGGGGGTGTACCCACTAATAGGGAGGGATCCATCGGTCCCGACCTGCACACCCCTTTAACGTCCCTAAATTTAGTATTTAGGGGTGACCGTGAACCTTGCCGTCTCAGATTCGAGACCCAAGAAGAAGAGGACACCTACTGCTTTGGCCCTAGCCCTACCGACCTGTCCCGACTCCGACCTGCCTACAGCGAAGAAACCAGCGTGTCACTCAGCCAGCAGCCCCCCAGAGCCTGGGGGACCTGCCCTGCACGTACCCAACAGCTCTGTCACCCGTGAGCACTGGATTTACTCAACAAAGACTTCAACACCAGAAACCGGATTCCGGAGACCCCGCGATCCTGCACCCAACGCCCACAGTCGAGTGGCCCAACACCACGAGGAGATCTCCACAGCGATCCTGACTTGGGATCTAGTGATCCCTAACCTCCCCCAAGCTTCCAGACGACGCCTACAGCCTCAACCTGAAGGGTCCCTCCCGACCGCGACCGGAGCTGGTAACGAAACCAGACGTCCCACAGCCTTGGGTGACCCAACAGACTGTATCCAGGCATCCCCCAAGAACCCAACTTACCTCTCCAGCCTGTGGTCACCTTCAGGAAGTCTCCCTGCCCGAGCCTGCAGCAACTTTGCCAAACCAAAGGTCTTCATTGGACACCAACATCTTCTTGGCACCCTGCACCCGGCTGTCCCAATGCCACTGCTGGTGCAGCTCCTGTGCTGATTGCTGGCCCCTGCAGTTCTGACCTTAACCCCAGGAGCTTTGCTCCCACATACGAGTGGCCTGCTCGTAAGCAGTCCCTAACCGAAGGCCCCCGTAACCCCACTGGCTAACATTGGGCCCCTGCTGTAGGAAGCTGGCTCTGTATATACGATACCAAAGTAAGGTATCGTGTACACAGAGTCCAGTGGATCCCCAAAGGCTTACAGAGGTAAAAGTAAATAATACCTATTTGTGGTAGTGTGGGCGAGCACTAAGGCTTTATCAGAGGGCAGTGTTAAGCATTTATTGTATACACTCAGGCAATAAATGATTTCACACACTCAAAGACTGAACTACGACCAATTTGTTTTCTATGAACATATTATTTAGTTGTATGTTATTTCTAGAACCAAGAAAGACCTGGTGCAGGTAAGTGAAATAATACTTTACAGGAATAATACAGTTGAATGCAGTTGTATGTAATTGGTTTGGATACAGGTAGGTCAATTATTCAGAAACAGTTGAAGTTACTTTTCAGTTACTTTGCAATTACTGTATGATTACTTTTCAGATTACTTTTTCTACTCAGTGTCATATGCCTAGATATCACACTGGGACATTTCCTGGATAAAAGGTAAGTGAGTCAGTTTCTGTCAAAACACAGTTTCTTAGTATTCATACAATTTTCAACTTCACACTTAGAACTTTTTCAACAGAAAAAGTCCATGCAGTCCTATGGGAGAAAATCAGGTTATGGGTTTAAAGGTGAGTAATCGGTCTTTGGAGTTGGGTTTCTGGGTTTAGAACTCAAAGAGCACCCTCAGCAGCACTAGGGCAGCCGGGTGCAAAGTGCTGAGGCCCAATGCTATCCAATGGGGGATAAGGGGCCTCCGGTTGGTGGCTGCTCAAGGGCTGCCTACTTAGATGTGGGAGCAAAGCTCCTAGGGTTAAGCTCAGGGCAAAGGGGGATCAGAGTTAGCACTCAAGGTGCACCCACAGGGGCAGCCAGGTGCAGAGTGCTGATTTGGCATCGGGTGCCCTGTTGTTTTTCAGTGGGAGTTGCCAGTTTTGGGTTTTGGCTACCGGCTCGGTCCAGGAAGTCTTCTGTGAGGAACCAGCAGCTGGGCAGGTAAGTTGGATGGCTCGGGGACGTAGGTGCACCTCAGGTCCTCTTCTCCAGGGCGCAGGGAGGCTAGATGCAGGGGTGCCTTTTGAGTTAGGATTTCCCCTTACCGGGTCACTTGCAATTGGGGGGGGGGTCTCCGTGCAGAGGCTGCAGGAGACGTCGGGGAGTCCTGGAGGGGTCAACCCATGGACTCTGGTGCGCAGGGGGACCTCGCTGGGACTGGTGGGCCACTCAGGCCTTAAGCATCGGGTGCAGTGGTGGTTCCAGGTGTCGGGTTACTTTGTCCTCAGCAGGCTGGGAGTCTTTCTTTGGTGATTCTTTTGAACAGAGCTGCTGTTCACAGGAGATCCGGTCTCTGTTGAAGGCACTCATTCCTCCCAGGGGTGCTGGAGGTAGTTTGGCTGCAGTACAAGGCGATTTTTGGAGCAGGATCTCTGGAAACTGCAGACGGCCTGGTAGGGCAGTTCTTCTCTGCAGTCTCCTCTGCCGGGTGTCTTCTTTCGTCCTTCGTAGGTTGCGGGAATCTGCCTTCTGGGTTCAGGGCTGCCCCTAAATACTCTATTTAGGGGGCGTTTGAGGGGTCTCGAGGACAGTAGCCAATGGGCTACTGACCTTAGGGTGACTACACCTTTGGTGTGCTCACCCCACGTGGGGAAGTGGGCACTATCTCTAATCCTGATTGGAGAGTGCTTCTCATCTGCAAGATGGCGGGCACTGAAGAGTGGGCTTCACCTCGCCTCCCCCACCTGAGGGGTGGTGTTGGCAGAGGTGGACACACCTTCTGGGCTGTTCTAATTGTTCCCGCCTGAATTCCCGCCAAAAAGGAGGGGACACAGGAAGAGGGCCTGCTCCTGATAGCAGTAGAGGTTGGGGGTCGCGTACAAAGGAGGCAAGGCCTTTCAAGCTCCCATGCCACAGATGGCTCTTCTTGACCTGCGAGAGGTGTCACCACCTCCGGCCAGGAAAGTCTTTGTTTCTGGGCTCAGGGAGCAAAGGCTCCCACCTCAAGGGTCCAGAAACATGTTGCGTGGTGGCAGGCTGGGGTTTACCAGTCAGGGAACCCACCAGAGGCTGTTAGTTTTTCAGGGGGCATCTCTAAGATGCCCTCTGAGTGCATTTTTCATTAAATCCCACACTGGCATCAATGCAGGTTTATTATGCGGAGAAGTTTGCTACCAAACTTCCCAGAATTCAGTAAAGCCATTATGGTGCTGTGGAGTTTGTAATGACAAACTCCCAGACCATATACTCTTTATGGCTTTACTGCACTAACAATGTCTAAGAATGGACTTTGACACTGTAGGGGTACAGTGCTCATGCAGCTGTACCCTCACCAGTGGTATAGTGCACCCATCTAGAGGGGTGTCTTACCTATACCAAAGGCAGTGGGTTGCAGGCATGGCACACTAATGCGTGCCATGTCGACTCTTCACTTTTCTATGCACCAAAACACGCACCCTGCAGTGGCAGTGTAAGTGTGTGTAAGAAACTGGCTCTATATACACTGCACCAAAGTGGGGTACAGGGTGTTTAGAGTCCAGGGATCTCCAGAGGTTTGGCAGAGGTTAAAGTTAGATAGAACCTTACTCTCCAAAGGGGTAGCTTGGTCGAGCAGTAAGGCAGTATCAGAGGACAGTGTAAAGCATTTGATGTACCCACTCAGTCAGCAAAGGAATTCACACACTCAATAACTGAACTCTAGGCCAATTGTTTTGTATAAAAAAATATACTGTTGTTTTATTTCTAGAACCAAGCAAGCCTGGTACAGGTAAGCATGAAAATACTTTGCAGTGGTAAATTACTTGTAGGAACACAGTTCAAAATTGTGGTGTCACTTTTACTGGTTTTGGTTACAGGTTTAAGTAAGCAGTTTGCAACACATTGCAGGTATAGTACATTCGAATGAATGGGCTTTTTGATAAAAATGCAGTTAATTACTTTTCAGATTACTTTGGTTACCACAGGACTGGATCCTGGATTCAGCCCAAGGACATTTCCTGAAAACAGGTGAGTAAATGTGTTTTGGTTAGAGGTACGATTTTTAAAGAATATTCTTGTATTTCAAAAGTTGACAAGAATTTTCACAGAAAACAGTCAATGGTTTCCTATGGGGGGAAATTGTATCATCGGTAAATTACATTTGTGATTACTTTTCCTAATCAGTGCTGGATACCTAGATTCAGCACTGGGACATCTTTAGTAAACAAGTGAGTAAATTCGTTTTGGTAACTCGCACGATTTTTAAAGAATATTTGTAATTTGCAAAACTCGACACTTAGAAGAAATTTCACAGAAAACAGTCAATGGTTTCCTATGGAGGGAAATTCACTTAGCAGGTAAGTTAGGTTATCGATACTTTTTCTTACTCAGTGCTGGATCCTGGATTCAGCACTGGGGCATTTCCTGAAAACAGTTGAAAGAATGCGTTTGTTATTCGGCTGATTTTTAAGGAATATTTGTAGTTTTCAAAAGTCGACACTTAGAAACTTTTTGGGAGAAAAAGCGTCAATGTTATCCTATGAGGAAAAATGAGTTATCGGTTTCAAGGTAAGTAATCGGTCTTTTGAGTTAGGGTTCTGGGGTTAGACTCAGGGGTCTCCCAGGGTCAGGGATGCACTGTTACACCCTCAGCGGCACTAGGGCGGCCGGGTGCAGAGTGTTGAGGCCCAATGTTATCCTATGGAGGATAGGGGGGCTCCGGTTGGTGGCGGCTGGTAAGCAGGCCACAGGGTTGTGGGAGCAAAGCTCCTAGGGTTAAGCTCAGGGCAAGTTGGGGACCAAGTTAGCACAGAAGGGGCACCCTCAGCGGCGCTAGGGTGCAGGGTGCTGTTTTGAGGTCGGGTGCCCTGTTGATTTCATTGGGGATTCTCCGGGACAAAGAAACGCTGCAGGTTCGGGGACGAGGATCTTCCAGGAGTGACCACCACTTCGAGGGGTAAGTTGGGATGTAGAGGGATGGTTAGGCACCGCTGGGTTGGGCACACAAGGCTGTGGGGCGTCGGGTGCAGGGGTGCCTTTGGACATCAGATTTTCTTACCCGCTCTGGTCGCGGTAAGGGGGGTCCCTCTGGATTGAGGCTGCAGGCGTCGTCGGGAGGCTTGACGCAGGGTCAGGGGTCGCCGGATCTCGGGTCAGGATCGCCAGGGGGACCTCCTCGTGGTGTTTGTTCACTCAAACACGGGCCGGGCTCGGCGGGTGCAGAGTGTGCTGGATTCGCGGTTCCTGGCTGGCACCAGAAGCTGCAGTTTAAACACGTCCGGTGTTCTCGGGAGGATCAGCTGGATAAGGGAATGCAGGCAGGTCCTCCGGGGTTTGTGAGGTTGCTGGCCACTGTACACGCCGGGGTTTCGCAGGAGCTGGTTCGAGGGGAGACAGGCCTGTAGGGTTGGGGCCAAGTCAATGGGCGTCGTCCTCTTGTTAGCTCTGCACGGCTTCTCGTCCTTTTCTTGTCGCTGCTGGATCTGTAAAAGCAAGGTTCAGGGTGCCCCTAAATACTGGATTTAAGGGTGTTACAGGTAGGGCAAGGGCAGGGACCAATGGGTCCCTTCCCTGGGGTGAGTACACCCCCTATTCTGCCACCCTCCAGTGGGAGGGGGGCAGGAGCCTAGTCCCGATTGGCTGGGTCCCCCCATCCTCAAGATGGCGGGGACTCGAGGTTGTGCTTCTTCTCGCCTCCCCCACCCAAGGGGTGGGGTAGGCAGAGGTGGGCACACCTCTCTTCCTTACTTTGTTTTTCCCGCCTGGTCTCCCGCCCAAAGTAGGGGGGTAGAACCAGTGGGGACCAGTTGCTGAGTAGAGCAAGTGGTCTGGAGAGGCTCACAAAGGCGGTATGCCCTTGAAGCTTCTCCTTCGTGAACCCTGCTCATCCTGGGGGAGGGGGCTTGGCACCTCGTCCCAGGCTGTGCATGGTTTCAGGCCCCCGAGAGCAGCAGCTCTCGACCCAGGGGTCTAGAAACATGTGTGGGGTGGCAGCCTCGGCAGCCACTTAGTCAGGTCCCTGGGAGTTGGTCGAGTTTCAGGGGGCATCTGTAAGATGCCCTCTGTCGTGTATTTTACATTAAATCCCACACTTGCATCAGTGTGGGTTTAATGTGCTGAGAAGTTTGATACCAAACTTCTCAGTCTTTAGTGCAGCCATATACTCTTAATGGCAGCACGGCACTCACAGTGCCCAGGAATGGACCTGGGCACTGTAGGGGTACAGGGCTCACGCACCTGTACCCTCACCGCTGGCATAGGGCACCCAGCTAGAGGGGTGACTGATGGATGCCAGGGCAGTGGGTTGTGGGCATGGCACACAGGGATGTGTGCCATGTCGACTCTTCACTTTGGTCTGCACCAAGACACGCAGGCTGCAGGCTGTGTGTGTCAAGGTACAGGGCCTCTAAGGGTGGCACAATGAGTGCTGCAGCCCTTAGGGCCTTCTCTGGACACAGTGCCCTGGGTACCTGTGGTACCATTTACCAGGGACTTACCTGTGGCCAGAGATGCCAATTGGGTTTAGGCTTCAATGCAGTTTTAGGGAAGGAACACAGGCCCTGGGTACCTGTTTGGCAGGAGCCCAGGGCACACTCAGTCAAAGCACATCAGCAAAAAGTGGGGGCATACTCATGCAAGAAAGAGGGCACTTTCTCCCAGTGTGTGTTAAGGTACAGGACCTCGAAGGGTGGCACAATATGTGCTGCAGCCCTTAGAGGCCTTCCCTGGTCACAGTGCCCATGGTATCCATGGTTCCTTTTACAAGGGACTGACATGTGGCCAAAGAGGTGCCAATTGGAGGTACAAAGGTACAGTTTCGGGAAAGAACACATGCCCTGGGTACCTGATTGGCAGGGACCCAGGGCTCATCAAGTCAAAGTGCATCAGAAATCTAGCAAAAAGTGGGAGGGTTTCTGCCACAGAAACCACAGAAACCCAGCTTCCTACACCTAGGTCTAATTTCTCTCCAAGAATTGGACAAGAAGGCAGACCACTGGGTCAAGACTAGGGTGACCAAAACTACCACTTGGGGGTGACCAAAAGAAAGGGGTTACAAAACCTCCCCAGGGGAAACGGGGTGATCCTCCCAAAGAAAAACCAAGAGTCTTTTAAAGGACCCCAAAAACCTGCTCAGTAGGGTGGGCCCAGGAAGTCTTTCCAGCCCACTGGTGGGTACAAGGGTAAACATTTTGATCCCCTAAAGGCCGGTGTCGCACCTGTAAGAAGGTAGGACACCAAACTGAAGATTCTGCCTGTCCTAACAAGAATGCCCCTAGTCCACCTCCAGTTAGCACTGGTGTAGCAAATCTCCAGATGGGATCAACCGTGTGTCAAGAGCAAATCAGGGTTCACACTGAAGCTGTTCTAGTTTCTGAAGGGGAGTGAGAGTTGGCCACTTTAGCTGCCTGCCCCCCTAACTTAAAAAAGTACCTATAGTACTCCTTGGTTAATGACAAAGGTAGTAGCCAATGGGCTACTGACCTTACGGTGACTACACCCTTAGTGTGCTCACCCCACGTGGGGAAGTGGGAACAATACCCTACACTGATGGGAGGGTGCCTGCCATCTCCAAGATGTCGGGCACTGAAGAGTGGGCTTCACCTCGCCTTCCCCACCTGAGGGGTGGGGTTGGCAAAGATGGGTACACCTTCTGGGTTCTCCTGATTTTTCCCACCGGTCTTCCTGCCAAAAAGGGATGAGACAGGAAGGGCGCCTGCTCCTGATAGCAGGAGAGGCTGGGGGTCGCGTTGCAAAGGCAGCAAGGCCTTTTAAGCTCCCATGCCACAGATGGCCCTTCCTGACCTGGGGGAAGTGTGAACACCTCTGCCCAGGAAAGGCTTTGTTTCTGGGCCCTGGGAGCGAAGGCTCCCACCCCAGGGGTCCAGAAACCTGTCTCGTGGTGGCAGGCTGGTGTTTACCAGTCAGGAACCCACCAGGGCCCACCAGTGATTGATTTGGTTCAGTGGTCCCTTCTAGAAGGGACCCCCGAGTGCATGGGATAATAAATCTGATACTGGGTTCAGCGTATGTTTATTATTCTGAGGTGTTTGATACCAAACATCCCAGGATTCATTAAAGCCATTATGGTGCTAGGAAACTAGTAATGACCAGTTTCTAGACCATATACTCGGTATGGCTTTCCTGCGCACTTATATCCAAGAATGGCCTTAGATATTATAGGGGCCTGTCAGCTCATGCAGATAGGTCCTCACATGAGGTATAGTGCACCCTGCCTTAAGGGTGACTTACCTAGGCCTCATTTGTTTTGGAACAATTTTTATTGAGTTTCAATACATCCAAAAAACAGAAAAGTAAAGCACGGCAATGAAAAAGGTCCATAGGGGGCTCGGTTACATGTCCCCAGTGTTAAGCAAAGGTACATGTCAAAACAGAATATTGAAGGCATATCCATGACTCTCTGAGGTCTCATTCCTGCTGGCCTGAAACCATCTATGAGGAAGTTCCTTGCAAAAGACATTGCTCAAACATTGAAACTTCCCACCCTCTACTAACCCCCCCCCCCTCCCACTCCAACCCCCCCAGGCGTGTCACTTAAGTACAGGATGCTAAGAGGACAATAGCGCTAATAATCTAGCGGGGTATTCTATTGGGACGCGGGAAATCTAAGTGAAATCAGGCTAGGAGGTCGAGCGCCTCCAAAGTAGCAAAGGTACAGAGTAAGGAGTGGTCCATGCTGGTTATACTTTAAACTATTGCTGCCACAGGGTCCACCACGGATGCAGTTTCTATGTCGTCTTCAGGAGATTTGAGAGCTACAACCAGCAGTTCCCAGGCTCTCGCCCTTTCCAGCGCCCTCTCACTCTTCGTGCGGTGCGCGAGTTGTAATCGAATCACTCCCTCACACTCAGCCCACGTTAGGAATTCTGCTCTCCATTTAGTGACACTAGGGCCCTGCTTCGCTTTCCAATGTGTGGTGATGTTCCGTTTGGCGAGCAGCAAGCCCAGGTCTAGGAATTTACTAGTGATTTTGTTCTTTGAAGTATGCGGAAACCAGTGTAAGATACAGTGTGTCATGGAAGGGTCAAGGTCCCTATCAGTGAGGTCGGACAGTAACGTGGATATCTCCTCCCAGTAACTGTCAAGTAACGCACATTCCCATAGCATGCGTTTAAAATCTGCATTATCTGCATGACATCTCGGGCAGGAGGGTGGTTGGGCCGGGAAGTAAGCATGTAGCTTTGCTGGGGTAAGATATGCCCTGTGTAGAATGTGGAAATGTACTAGTTGGAACCTCGCATTCCTCGTGCTCTTCCAGGCTCTCTCCACACCGACTTACCTAGGCCTCATGCAGTTCTGGGCAGGCATGGCACACAGGGATGTGTGCCATGTTGACTCTTCACTTGTAGCTGCACCAAAACACGCAGGATGCAATGGCAGTGGTGCACGTCTGTGGTGAGAGGTCTATGAGGGTTGTATAATACATGGTGCAGGCCTCAGAAGCCTTTCCCTGGCTATCATGTCCTTGGTATTATAGGTACCCCTTACAAGGGACGTACAAGTAGGCCAGAGTTGGGAACTGGGAAACGGATTGGCAGGGACCCAGGGCACACTCCGTCAAAGTGCATCAGATATCTGGCAAAAAGTTGGGAGGTTACCATGCAAAAATTGCACTTTCCTACACACCTTGTAGGTGGAGCCCAAGTGCAACCCTTACAACCTAAGATCCAGACAATTCTGGACTGGGAAGCTCCAACAACTCAGACCCAAGTCAGGGCATTCCTTGGCTTGACTGGCTATTACAGGAGGTTTGACAAGGGGTATAGTTCCATTGTGAACCCCCTCACAGTACTGGACTCCAAGAAGATGCCAAAGAAAGTGAACTGGACAGTTAGTTGCCTAAAGGCTTTTGACACCCTGAAAGGGGCAATGTGCTCTGCACTTATTCTCAGAGCTCCAGACTACTCCAAGCAGTTCACTGTGCAGACTGATGCCTCTGAGCTAGGTTTAGGAGCCAAAACCAACCTGTTACCTTTATAAGCAGAGGGGTACTCCACAGGGAACAGCATTGGAGTGCCATTGAAAGGGAGGCCTTTGCTGTGGTTTGGTCACTGAAGAAGCGGAGACCCTACCTGTTTAGGACTCTCTTCCTAATCCAAACGGACCACAGACCCCTCAAGTGGCTAATACAAATGAAAGGTTAAAATCCCAAACTGTTGAGGTGGTCCATCTCCCTACAGGGAAGGGATTTACAGTGGAACACAGACCTGGGACTGCCCATGCCAATGCAGATGGACTTTCCAGGTTCTTTTACTTGGAAGATGAAGGCTCTCTTGGGAAAGATAAGTCTGAGTGTGTGCTGGGACCCTGCTAACCAGGCCCCAGCACCAATGTTCTTTCCCCAAACTGTACCTTTGTTTCCACAATTGGCACACCTCTGGGCCACATATAAGTCCCTTGTAAAAGGTACCCCTGGTACCAAGGGCCTTGTGACAAGAGAGGGCCTCTGAGGACTGCAGCATGTATTGTGCCACCCTCGGAGACCCCTCACCTTAACATCTACACACTGCCATTGCAGGCTGCGTGTTTTAGTGCAGACCAAACTGAAGAGTTGACATAGAACACACCCCTGTGTGCAATGCCCACCACCACTGCCTGTGGCATGGATAAGTCACCCCACTAGCAGGCCTCACAGCCCTATAGCAGGGTGCACCATACCCCAGGTGAGGGCTTGGCTGCATGAGCAATATGCCACTACAGTGTCTGTGCCATTCACAGTGTCTGTGCCATTCACAGACATTTTAAGTGCAGTGAAGCCACTCTGAGTACATGGGCTGGGAGTTTGTCAACACGAACTCCACAGCTCCATGATGGCTTTACAGAAGACTGAGAAGGTTGGTATCAAACGTCACAGCATAATAAACCCACACTGATGCCAGTGACTGATTTACTATAAAATGCACTCCGGTGGCATCTTAGAGTTGCCCCTGAAAAACAACCAGCTTCTAGTGAATTGGCTGACTGGTCCCTGCCAGCCAGCCACCACCAGACAGGTTCCAAACCTCATGGGGTGACAGCTCAAACTGGTGGAGATGCCCGCCCCCTCAGTCCAAGCCCCACATTTGGTAGCAGGACAGGCGGGAAAATTAGTAAGTAGAGTAGGAGTGTCCATCTTAGCCTGGCACACCCTTGGGTCACCAGGAGCTAAGGTGAACACCTCTCTTAGAAATTCTCCATCTTGAATTGGAGAATTAGGCCCAATACGAACAGGGATGTGCCCCTCTCCCCAAAGGGGACAATAGCCACTGGCTACTGCCCCCGACCTCAGTAACACCCTTAAATTCAGTATTTAAGGGCTCCCTAGGAACCGTGTTCCTCGGATTCTACGACCTACGAAGGAGGAGGACCTAAGAGCAGTGCAGCAGTGGAGAAGACGACGACTGACATGGCACCAGCCCTACCGGTCTGTCTCCTCTAGCGACCCTGCCCCAAGAAACTGGTGTGGCCCGCAGCCAGCATTCTCCAAGAACCCCGGGGACCTGTGCTGTCTTCACCAAAGACTCATCTCCCGTGGACACTGGATATGTCCAGCAAAGAAACCAACACAAGGACTCCGGATCCAGGCGCATCCGCGACACTTGCACCACTCTGCACCTGGCGCCAACGGCCTGAATCCAGGTGGCCCAACGACCCAGTGAAGTCTCACCGACAATCCTGGCCTGGGATCCAGCGTTGGACAACCTCTCCTGACCTTCACCTTGACGCCTACAGCCTCAACCTGAAGGGTCCCCATGACCGCGACCCGAGCTGGTGAGAGAAATAGGACGCCTAAAGACACCCCTGCACCCGCAGCCCCAGGAGTGCCCAACCAACGGTGTTCTGGCATCCCCCCACTACCCAACTTACCTCTCCAGTCATGGGATTCCTTCAGCTAGCTTCGGAACCGAGCCTGCAGCTGTTTTCCCCAACCAAGGATCTCCATTGGTTTCAACAGGGCCCCCCAACACCTCCTTTGCACTCTGCACCCGGCCGCCCCTGCACAGGTGGTGGTGCAGGCTCACTGCTCTTTGGTGGCACCTCCAGTGCTGATCTTAACCCCCACGGCCTGTGTCCATGAACCACGGGTACTTCTCTGCAACAGGTGCCTCTCAGAGGTGACCCCCAGCCTCCTTAGGATAACATTGGGCCCAGTGACCTCTGCACCCGGCTGCCCCACTGCCGCTGGTAGTGCAGTACCTACCTACCTTGGTCGCACCCTTGCCCAGTGTTGACCAAAACCCCTGGAGACAATCTCAAAACCGCTACCTTACCTGTAAAGTTACTCACCTTTCTTTTTCCTTTAGTATTGCATTGGTCTCCCACTGTTTTGTACGAAGTGTGATCCTGAAAACAAAGTATCTTTTTCTGTAATGAAAAGCATTTCATGCACATTTAAAGTATTGTTTCATGCTATACAAATCTATTGCCAGTAATTTGAAAGTATTGCATAAAAGTCTGCTTATCTGTAATGGACTTCAACTTGGTTCCTAAGAATAAAAGTAACTAAACTAATAGTATTCTACAAACATTGGCCTGGAGTCAGTCATTGAGTGTGTGTTCTGGCCGTGTACGAGTATGTACATCAAATGCATTCACACTAACCTCTGATAAGCCTAACTGCTCAGCCCAGCTACCACTAGATTGAGAGTAAGGTATTATCTACTTAAACCTCTGCCATACCTTTGAGGACTCACTGTACCTCTTTTTGGTATAGTATATACAAAGCCAGCTTCCTACACATCGTAACAGCCCCGCGGCCTGTCTACATCCATCGTCGAAAACTGCAGCAAAGTCGACCAGTCCTGCAGCTGTTCACTAAAGAAACCTGGGAGGACTGCCTGCCTTCAAAACAGACTCAATACCTCCTGTGAACAGCAGACATATTCTGAAGAAACTCCAAAAGAGAAGACTCCGAGGCCGCCAGAAACACCAATAGCAGACACATGAAGTCACCACTGCACCGGTCGCCTTTGGTCCGAGTTGAGGTGGGCCAACGGTGCCAACTAGGTTCCCCAGCCTTCCAGAGCTAGATTCCATTGTGGTTTCACCCCTCCTGGACTTCCCAACATCGCCTGCAGTCTCTGCATGCAGGCCCCCCTCAACCACGACTGCTACGTTAAGGAAAAATCTGATGCCTAAGGACGCACCTGCAACCGTTGCCCCTGGGCCTTGGAGAGGTGGACCAAAGGTGCCCCCCGCCCCCGAGCATCGCAAGGCCAGAGCCCACATGCTGGTTCAGCCCGACTGGTGCCAAAGCATGCAGCCTCTTTTTACAGTGACCGATCTAAATTAAAATGCATTGGCCTCCGGAGGCTGATTTGTACCCTGCACCCGGCCGCCCTCGTGCCGCTGGTGGTACACTGTTAGTGCTGCCTTAGACCGCGCCCACCACACCTTAACTTGTGGAAATTGGTCCACTAAGTCAATGTACTGTGCCCGTTTGCAGAACTTATTCTTGATTCCATAGGATAACATTGCAGAACTCAGAAACTGCCCTAACCGCGCCCACCACACCTTAACTTGTGGAAATTGGTCCACTAAGTCAATGTACTGTGCCCGTTTGCAGAACTTATTCTTGATTCCATAGGATAACATTGCAGAACTCAGAAACTGCACTAACCTCAACGATTTTTCTCTGATGCCTAAACATGTATAAAGATACTTGCTATTTTTGTAAATCGGTGTGGATCTCCTTCTTGAGTTTTGTGTCATTATTAATCATTGTGTGGATTTGCAAATGTCTTGCAATCCTCTGTGCTAAGCCGAAGGCTGCTCGACCACACTACCCCTAATAGAGCACTTTGTAATTGCATAGCAAGCCCCTATCCAATTGTAAGAGAAACCCTGAACTCTTTAAACTGTATATCAGATTTTTGATATATCACATAAAGAGCAAGCTTCCTACACCCTCCCTTGGCACGCCTGCCAGCACCAGTTGCAGAGGGTCCTGTTCGGCACCACGCGTAGCCAGAAGGACCTTTGCACCAAAGCCCTCTGAGCCAGGTAGAGCCGATCTGCCTTGAGACTCCTGGTCCAAGGCCAGCTCCTTGCTTAAGCTCCAAAGGGTTTTGCTCAACTTGCCACGCACGTAACTTTTTATTAAGGTAACCATTTAAAGACTGCAAGCCTGAATGACAGATCCGTTTGACAGCTAAAATGCACCTCTGCACCCCACTCCCCTGAGCCAGGTAAAATTGTGCTAGCTGTTGAGAACTGGTCTAAGGACTCATGAGATTGCATATATGCGTTTTTCTCATTGACCACAACGTTAATGTTTTACACTGCCAAGTACTGATTTATTTAATGCTTGAAAATTGACAACTCCAGTTATACTGAATGTATTTCATTTTGGTGTCTACAAATATATAAAAATCAATCTATTTTTATAAATTGGTGTTGGATTTCTCTCAAGTCATGTCAATTACTTATCGTCCATGTTGGTGATGTGAAATTCTTAACACATGTTCTTCTAAGTAGCCTATCTGCTCTTTGCCACTCTACCAGGAAGAGAGTACCCAGGGATCATCTTTCTGTATTGTGCTAGTATTACATAAGGCACCCCTGCAATACTACATAATACTTTCACCTTGCAACACTTAGCCTGTGAAAAAATCCAAAAGCACCTGGCTCCTTGCTGAGGGAAAAACTGCTCATCAGAAATGAATCAGAGCCTGCTTGGAATTTTTTCTCAAGCTAAAGAAAATCCATCTAGAGTAGGAAACATAAAAAATAAATGTTAATGGCTGTTTGTGGGAGGAGAAGAATGGGCTGGTCATAAGTCCATTCTAGATAAACCTTTTCATAATGTATATATGTTGGCCAAGGGCTTAAACATTCATAACCACTTTTCAAGGCTGGCAGTCAAAGAAAAAAAGTAAAATTGAGTAATAATGAACATTTCGCCTGATGCAAGTAAACACTAAGAACTATTGATGGAATTATCTCCTTTTAAGTCTAGACAGACTAATTGAGCTAAGCAGAGATGACATGTCTCACCTGGTATTGTTGAGGTGCTTGGACCTTGACCAGTAGCTGTCGTCGCTGTTGTAAGAGACCCCACAGCAGGTGCCAGAATAAAATCAATGTCACCATCTTTAAATGAAGAAAACAGCAGGATGCACATTAACATATTCAACACATTCATACACAAACACTACATCAATTGATTTCTATCTGCAGGGTTGGAGGGACTACTTGCCAAATAAATCAAATATCTGTACAAATCTATTAAAGGACAAACATAAACATCCTTATTGATGAACAAGAAAAAGCTAAAGCTGCCCATGCAACAGAAGGGTTAAAGCACAAGTTACTAACTTGTGTAACGATATATCTGTAAGAGACAGTAGTTAGTGATAGATTCCTTACCTTAGAATATCCCCAGGCGTCAGGCTGGATCCGGAAAGTTTTGCGTAGCAGTACCCTTGCGCGTCGGTAGGCGGCGTCGTGCGGCTCCGCGTCCGTCGTCGGCGTCGTGATCGCCGGGATGACGTCGCGGGCAGTACTTAGACGCCGCCCCTGCGCGCTGACGTCAGTTCTGTACACGACTTTCCGCGCCAGGAACGCAGAGCCATGCAAGAAGCTGACACAGGTGTCTGAAAAATACTAGGGCCCTGAAAGGGATGTCCTTAACCCTAGAAATCAGTTCGCAGAACGGGGAGGATGGGTGGGGCGGTAAGGAATCTATCACTAACTACTGTCTCTTACAGATATATCGTTACACAAGTTAGTAACTTGTGCATCTGAAAGAGACACGTTAGTGATAGATTCCTTACCTTAGAATAGATACCCCAGCAATACCAACCCCGGTGGTGGGTCTGCGAACAAAGATCAGACAAGGAAGTCCTGGAGGACAGAACGGCCAAAGAAGCCGTCCCTCCGGACCTGACTGTCAAGGCAGTAATGCTTAGTAAACGTGTGCAGCGAGGCCCACGTAGCTGCCTGACAGATAACCGGCAGCGGAACACCGCGGCCCAAGGCCGTGGTAGCAGCCGTTGCCCTGGTGGAATGGGCACGCAGCCCAACAGGAGGCTCCTTCTTAGCCAAAGAATAGCAGGTCTTGATGCACAAGGTAACCCAGCGGGAGATGGTCCTCTTGTGCACCGCCCGACCTTTTTGGCGCCCACGTAGCCAACAAAGAGCTGGTCATCCACCCGGAAGTGTTTTGTGCGGTCGATATAGAAGGAGAGCGCACGTTTTGGGTCCAGACGGTGGAGCCTCTCTTCCTCCCTGGAAGGATGCGGAGGCGGAAAGAAGGTGGGCAAAGTGATGGTCTGCCCAATGTGGAAAGCAGTAACCACCTTTGGCAAGAAGGACGGACGCGTCCGAAGAACAACCTTGTCTGGATGAACAGACAGAAAGGGAGGTTTGCAAGAAAGAGCCTGGAGCTCACTCACCCGCCGAGCGGAGGTGATGGCCACCAGAAAGGCTGTCTTCAGAGTCAGAAGACGAAGAGGACAGTTATGTAGAGGCTCAAAGGGAGCGCACATTAAAAAGGTAAGAACCAAGTTCAAGTCCCACTGAGGCATCACAAACGGAACAGGAGGGAAGAGGTGAGTAATGCCTTTTAAGAACCTGTTAACAACAGGGGACTTGAAAAGGGAGGGCTGATCAGGGAGCCTGAGGAAGGCCGAGATAGCACAAAGATAACCCTTGATGGTACCCAGGGCAGAACCCTGTTGGGCCTGAGAGAGAAGGAACAGAAGGACCTCAGAAAGAGGGGCAGAAAGGGGATTCACAGCCTTTGCTGTGCACCATGCCACAAATTTGTTCCACCTGCAGGCGTATACCACCTTAGTGGAGGGACGCCTGGCTGCCAGAATCACATCACAAACTTCGGGAGGCAAGTCGAAAGGAATCAACTGCCGCCGCTCAATCTCCACGCAAGCAGGTGTAGACTGGACAGGTTCGGGTGGAGGACCGTCCCCTGCTGCTGCGACAGAAGATCCTCCCGAAGAGGCAGACGGATCGGGGGATCTATGCTCATATTGAGTAGCTCGGGATACCAAACTCTTCGAGCCCAGTCCGGAGCCACAAGAATGACTTGGGCCCGGTCGTGCCGAATCTTCTTCAACACTCTGGGTAGAAGTGGTATAGGCGGAAAGGCGTACAACAGACCGCAACTCCACTCGCGACGAAAAGCGTCGCCGAGCGAGTGCCGCCTTGGAAATTCCAACGCGTAGAACTGATGACATTGCGCGTTCTCTTCGGTGGCGAATAGATCTAACCAAGGCTCTCCCCACTGTAGAAAGAGTCCTTGCGCCACTTCCGAGTGAAGACGCCATTCGTGATCCATCATGCACCTGCGGCTGCAGGTTCGTCCGCCCTGGCGTTCAGAGAACCTGCCAGGTGTTGAACCATCAGGAACATGCCCTGATGTTCCAGCCATGTCCAGAGGCGCAGAGCCTCCTGACAAAGGGTCCAAGACCCCACCCCGCCCTGTTTGTTGCAGTACCACATGGCGGTGGTGTTGTCTGTGAACACCTGCACTACCTTCCCTTTGACAGAGGGAAGGAATGCCTTGAGTGCAAGCCGGATCGCCCGGAGCTCCAGAAGGTTGATATGGAGCCGGGACTCCGCCGGAGACCAGAGGCCTCTGATCTCCGCCTCTCCCCAAGTGACCGCCCCATCCCAGAAGGGACGCGTCCGTCACAACTGTATGCTCTGGCTGGGGAAGGGAGAGGGATCTGCCCATGACCCATTGCCGGTTCGAGAGCCACCACTGCAACTGTTTTGCAGTCCCCTCCGAGATCTGGACGTGATCGGACAGGTTGCCCTGGTGCTGCGCCCACTGGAACTTCAGGTCCCACTGCAGAGCCCGCATATGCCATCTGGCATGATTGACCAGCAGGATGCAGGAGGCCATGAGGCCCAGCAGCCTCAGGGTCATCCTTACCGAAACCCAGGATAAAGGCCGAAAGATCGGAATCATAGCCTGAATATCCCGGACTCGCCGTTCGGGAGGATAGGCCCGAAACTGCGTCGTGTCCAGAACTGCTCCGATGAAAAGGAGCTGTGGAGAAGGAATCAGATGCGACTTCGGCACATTGATGGAGAACCCCAGCGAGTGCAGGAGTTCGGCCGTAGTCTGGAGGTGGGAGACGACTGCCTGGGACGAGCCCGCCTTCAGCAGCCAGTCGTCGAGGTAGGGGAAGACTGAAACCCCTGCCCGGCGCAGATGAGCCGCGACCACCGCCATCACTTTCGTGAACACCCGAGGGGCACTTGTAAGGCCAAAGGGGAGCACGGTGAACTGAAAATGCTCGTGGCCTACCGTGAACCGAAGGTAACGCCGGTGGGCCGGCAGGACGGGGATGTGGAAATATGCGTCCTGCAAGTCCAACGCTACCAACCAGTCTCCAGGGTCGAGGGCAGTCAAGACCTGAGCTAGGGTGAGCATCTTGAACTTCTCCTTCCGGAGGAAGCGATTGACGTTCCGGAGGTCCAAGATAGGACGCATGTCCTCCTTGTCCTTTTTGGGCACCAGAAAGTAGTGGGAGTAGCAACCACGCCCTACTTCTGGGGTCGGAACATGCTCGATGGCCCTCTTGGTCAAGAGGGCCGTGACTTCCTTCTGTAGAAGCACCAAGTGATCCCCTGACATGCGGTGGAGTTGAGGTGGCATGGCTGGGGGGTGGTCTCGAAGGGGAGGGAGTAGCCCCTTCGGACAATGTCCAAGACCCACTTGTCCGAGGTGATGGTGCGCCAGTGGGGAAGGTGATGGCGGACCCTGCCCCTACTGGCGTGCCGTGCACCTGAAAGGAGGGACTAGGAGGGCTTGGAGGCCGCGGACGGGTTGGAGGTGGTGGCCTGACCCGCACGCTGGTTGCCCGATCCGCCACGGCGGAATCCACGTCCTCGGCCACGCGAAGACGCCTGCTGCGCGGGCCGGTGGCTGGGCTGCTGACGTGAAGGGGCGCCCCTACCGTGGCCACGATAGGGGCGAAAAGCAGAAGGCAGCGGAGGGCGTGTAGCAGAAAGGCCCAGGGACTTGGCAGTAGCCCGTGAGTCCTTAAAGCGCTCCAACGCATGGTCTGCTTTGGACCCAAAAAGACCGACTCCATCAAAGGGCATGTCCATGAGAGTATTCTGGACATCCCCTGAAAAACCAGTGGTTCTCAGCCAGGCGTGGCGGCGGAGCGCCACCGTCGTTGCAATCGACCTGCCCAGCGAGTCGGCGGTGTCAAGGCCACAACGGATAGTGTATTTGGCCGCATCCCTTCCTTCCGCAATGGCGCGGGAAAGCAGTGCCTGGACCTCCTCAGGGCACTGGGGCAAAACATCCGCCACCGAATCCCACAGAGAGTGGGTATAGCGGCCCAAAAGACAAGCGGTGTTAACGGATCGCAAGCCAGCACTGGAGGAAGAAAAACCTTTCTTCCCAAACTGATCCAGGCGTTTGGATTCCCTATCCGGAGGAGCGGTAGGGAAGGCGGTTTGGGAAGCGGAGGCTTGGACAACCAAGCTCTCAGGAGTGGGGTGGACAGAAAGAAACAGGGGGTCGCCCGGAGCGGGGCGATGGCGTCGTGACACGTTCCAATCCACAGGAGCCCCTGTGTTGGGCTTGGACCAGGCGCCCAAAAGAACGTCTGTGAGGGCGTCGTTAAACGGCAGCACAGTCTCCGCAGAGGAGGCTGCCGGCTGAAGCACCTCTGTCAAGATGTTAGGCTTGACCGTCAAAGTAGGGAGCTGGAGACGTAAGGCCCCAGCAGCCCTACGCAACACCGTACCAAAATTGGCCCCCTCCTCCGTAGCCACGGGAGGAGACAGCATGCCAGTGTCAGGAGAAGTATCCAGACCACTGGCCTCCCCTAGACTCTCTGTCCAGTCCTCATCATACTGACAGTTGCGAGTCAGAGGGTCATCAGACCCCTCCCAGTCCTCCTGGTCCTCCTCTGGTTCAAAATAAGGAGGAGGAGGGACATTTGGGACCCAAGGGCCCATCGGCGCCGGAGCTGGCGTCGAGCGACGTCGCTCCGGGTCCATGTCCGGAGCCGGAAGGAACTGGGGGACGACGCCACCCGGAGCCCAGGGCGGCGTCGAGAACGGCACCGGAGACATCGGCGCCGGCGGAGATGTCGTGAGGTCGACCGGCGTCGATGGGGGTTGTGGAGCCGGGATCGAGGCCGGGGCCGAAGCCGGAATCGAGGCTGGAGTCCCGGGCGACGCCGGGGCCGGAGCCGCCGGCGACGCCGGAGCAACCCCATCAGGGCCCGCGGGGCCCGAAGGCGCACCGGAGGGGCCTGAAGGCCCGAAGAGGCGGGCCATGGCCGACAGGAACTCCTGTACCTTGGCCGGATCCGCCCCCGAACCCGGGAAGGGCGGGTATGACGGGGCGACTCCACAGGCAAGTCCGGGGCCGCGGGGGCGGGGACGGTGCCGGGAGGGGCCTCAGCCGAGCCGCGAGACCGGCGAGGCGAAGTCCGAGAGCGACGATGCTTCTTGGACTTCTTGTGCTTAGACTTACCGGACGAAGAAGACTTCGACGCCGACGACCGGTGTGCACTCCGCGAGCGACCCCTGGACCTCTCACGCGACCGGGGCCTCTGTGGAGCCGAATGCCGGGCCTCGAGGAGCTTTCGAGACCGCTCTCGCAAAGCTTTCGGGTTGAGGGCCTGGCATTCGGGACAAGACTCGGTGTCGTGGCCTCGGCCGAGGCAGAAGAGACACTCCCAATGCGGGTCGGTGACGGACATCATCCGCGCACAGGCGCCGCATCGCTTGAAGCCGGGCATCCCTACGACACCTTAAAGATGGAAAAAACAGTGAAAAAATCACCAAAAAGTATGGTCAAAAATTGACCAGGGCACTGCTCTTCCCGGATCTGCGCTTGCTGGCGCGGAAAAAGAAGAACTGACGTCAGCGCGCAGGGGCGGCGCCTAAGTACTGCCCGCGACGTCATCCCGGCGATCACGACGCCGACGACGGACGCGGAGCCGCACGACGCCGCCTACCGACGCGCAAGGGTACTGCTACGCAAAACTTTCCGGATCCAGCCTGACGCCTGGGGATATTCTAAGGTAAGGAATCTATCACTAACGTGTCTCTTTCAGATGGACAAGTTACTTACCTTTGGTAATGCCTTACCTGGTAGAGACATGATCTAGCCGCAGATTCCTTACCTTAGAACTTCCGGGCTTCAGACTGGATCTGGAAGATTTTTTATAGCAGTACTCCTGCGCGCCGATAGGTGGCGTCGGTCGACTCCGCCGGACGTTGTAGGCGTCGTGTTCGTCATTGTGACATCCGCGTCGTCTATAAAGGTGCCACCTCGGCGCGCTGACGTCAGTACTTTTCACGACTTTCCACACCAGAAGCGTAGAGCCATGAAGTGACTGACCATGGTGTGTTAAAAGACAATTAGGGCCCTGAAGGGGAACAGCCCTAACACTAGACTGATCAGCAGTGTGGGGAGCATGGGTGGGTCGGTAATGAATCTGTGGCTAGATCATGTCTCTACCAGATAAGGCATTACCAAAGGTAAGTAACTTGTTCATCTGATAAAGACATCTAGCCGCAGTTTCCTTACGTTAGAACAGATACCCCAGCAATATCATCCCGGGAGGAGGGGCTGTGGAAAAGTGTTAGATCAGAAAGTCCTGTAAGACCAAACGGCCAAACAGGCCTTCCCTACAGACCTGATTATCCAAGCAATATTGTTTGGCAAACGTGTGCAGGGATGACCACGCAGCCGCTTGGCAGATGTAGAGGACTGAAACACCACTCTGAAGAGCTGTGGTGGCTGCCCTGGCCCTGGTTGAATGAGCTTTGAAGCCTTCAGGAGGCTGCTTCTTTACCAAGGTGTAACAGATTTTTTATGCAGAGGATAACTGTAGGAAAGTAGATCTGCTTTCAGGGTTACCACCACTTTTTGCTTGATGTCAGTATGATTTTGACTAGTCTGACTGGGATCCTGCTAATCAGGACCCCAGTCAGTGTGCTTTCTCCCTTCATTGACCATGGTAAGTACTTTTGAACATCCACAATTGGCTACAGGTGTACCCTTGTAAGTCCCTAGAATGTGGTACTAAGGTACCCAGGGCATAGGTACACCAGGGGTCTCCCATGGGCTGCAGCATGTATTGTGCCACCCATGGGAGCCCACTTAAACTGTGACTACAGGCAGCCTGTGTGAGTTGGTGCTTGCACCTCTCACGACAGATACAAGTTTCCTTATATCTGGGGTCACTGCACTTAAAACCTAGAAGTCCCCCCCTATTGCAGGCTCTTCAGTCCTGAAGGCAGGGTGCTTGGTCATATGTGTGAGGGTGCCCCTGTATGTGCAGGACACCCCTACAAACCCCAGAGTCGATTCTCCAGGCTTTGAAAGTGTGGTCAGCCATTTTTATACATATACTGAATATCATGTCTAACTATATAGTGGCTGCACCGAACCCGGTCATGTTTGGTATCAAACATGTTGGAATCATATCCCAACACCGATTCCAGTGTTGCAAGTATGATCCCATGTACTGGGGGGCTCCCTTGGGATACCCCCTGTACTACAGGTAACAGCCTTTCCACAGACACGATTCTGCCCTCCTGCTGCTGTGCCAAGCTCGAGCAAGGGAAGGTAGAACAATAGGTTTCCTGTTACAGGGAGGAGTGACAACCTCCCAGACAGGACTGTATTGGGCTGGGGTGGGGGCACTTGCCATAGTCACCAGACTGCTTTGAAGGGCACATGTGGTGCCCTCCTTGCATACTCCAGTTTGAGCCAGTTCAGGGAGCCCTTGGCTCCCGCTCTGGCGCGAAACTGGACAAAGGACATGGGAGTATCCTCCCCTCTGTCCAGCTGACCCCCTGTTCATCGGCATTTGACGTGGGACAGCTCGTGCACGGCTACTGGTCTTCCTCAGCGTCGACTGGTCCTTTCTGCTGCAGTGACAAGGACACTGTCAACTCATCTGAACTGTCCGACATCGGTGGGCATCGGTGGGCATTGGTCTTTCGTGCCTCCTGGTCACTCCTTAGTGGCATAGACTCAGTCTCCTCTGCAAGCAGGTTCTTCACTGCCAGTATCCACCCTTGGGTTCCACTGCACTTCACCTTCTCCAGAGGCACTCTTCTCCAAGTCTTCCATTGTAGTCTACGGAGGTTTCTGATGTCTCTTCACCCCTATGCACCTGGCTTCCCTGGTGAAGGTAACCTGGTCTCCCGGGCATCCAGTGGTGGGGTGGCAGGGTTGGAAAGTAGAGTGGTGTGGGGTGACAGGGTTGCAGAGTGGCGTGGGGTGGCAGACTTGCAAAGTAGAGTGGCGTGGGGTGGCAGACTTGCAAAGTAGAGTGGCGCAGGGTGGCAGGGTTGCAAAGCAGAGTGGCGTGGTGTGGCAGTGCTGCACAGGAGAGTGGCGCGGTGTGGCAGTGCTGCACAGGAGAGTGGGGCGGTGTGGCAGTGCTGCACAGGAGAGTGGGGCAGAGTGCAGTGCAGCACAGGAGAGTGGGGCAGAGTGCAGTGCTGCACAGGAGAGTGGGGCAGAGTGCAGTGCTGCACAGGAGAGTGGGGCAGAGTGCAGTGCTGCACAGGAGAGTGGGGCAGAGTGCAGTGCTGCACAGGAGAGTGGGGCAGAGTGCAGTGCTGCACAGGAGAGTGGGGCAGAGTGCAGTGCTGCACAGGAGAGTGGGGCAGAGTGCAGTGCTGCACAGGAGAGTGGGGCAGAGTGCAGTGCTGCACAGGAGAGTGGGGCAGAGTGCAGTGCTGCACAGGAGAGTGGGGCAGAGTGCAGTGCTGCACAGGAGAGTGGGGCAGAGTGCAGTGCTGCACAGGAGAGTGGGGCAGAGCGCAGCGGTGTTGCACAGGAGAGTGGGGCAGAGTGCAGTGCTGCACAGTAGAGTGGCACAGAGCGCAGCGGTGTTGCACAGTAGAGTGGCACAGCGCGCAGCATGGCTGCACAGTAGAGTGGCGCAGAGTGGCGTGGCCCAGAGTGGCGCAGAGCGGCACAGAGCAGAGCGGCACAGAGCAGAGCGGCGCAGAGCGGCAGAGAGCAGAGCGGCAGAGAGCAGAGCGGCAGAGAGCAGAGCGGCAGAGAGCAGAGCGGCAGAGAGCAGAGCGGCACAGAGTGCAGTGGTGTAGCACAGAGTAGAGCAGAGTAGAGTGGCGCAGAGTGGAATAGAGTGCAGTGGCATAGAGCAGTGCAGAGTTGAGTGGCGCAGAGACTAGTGGCATAGAGAACAGTGGTGCAGAGTAGAATAGAGTGGCGCAGAGACTAGTGGCATAGAGAACAGTGGTGCAGAGTAGAATAGAGTGGCGCAGAGACTAGTGGCATAGAGAACAGTGGTGCAGAGTAGAATAGAGTGGCGCAGAGACTAGTGGCATAGAGAACAGTGGTGCAGTGGCGCAGAGATTAGTGGCATAGAGAACAGTGGTGCAGTGGCGCAGAGACTAGTGGCATAGAGAACAGTGGTGCAGTGGCGCAGAGACTAGTGGCATAGAGAACAGTGGTGCAGTGGCGTCGAGTGCAGTGGCGTCGAGTGCAGTGGCGTCGAGTGCAGTGGCGTCGAGTGCAGTAGAGTATAGTGGTGTACAGTGCTGTGGTTCAGAGTACATTGGCACAGAGTGTATTGGTTTTGAGTAAAGTGGTATAGAGTGCAGTTGCGTGGAGTAGAATAGAGTGGTGTAGAATAGTGTGACGTAGAGTGATGCATAGTAGAATAGAGTGGAGTAGGGTAGATTGCAATGGCGTAGAGTGGAGCAGAATGAAATGGAGTGTCGTAGAGTGCAGTAGTGCAAAGTAGATTAGAGTGGATTGGCGGATAGAAGCGATGCTATGTAGAATGGCAGAGTGTAGTGGGGTACAGTGTACTGAGGTAGAATGCAGTTGAGTGGTGCAGAGTAGAGTGCAGTGGCAGACTGCAGTGGGGTAGAGTAGAAAGGCGTAGAGTTCAGTGTTGAGGAAGTGCGGTGTTGCAGAGTAGCGTAGCGATGCGATGCAGGGCAGAGGGATGCAGGGCAGAGGGATGCAGGGCAGAGGGATGCAGGGCAGAGGGATGCAGGGCAGAGGGATGCAGGGCAGAGGGATGCAGGGCAGAGGGATGCAGGGCAGAGCGATGCAGGGCAGAGCGATGCAGGGCAGAGCGATGCAGGGCAGAGCAGAGCGATGCAGGGCAGAGCAGAGCGATGCAGGGCAGAGCAGAGCGATGCAGGGCAGAGCAGAGCGATGCAGGGCAGAGCGATGCAGGGCAGAGCGATGCAGGGCAGAGCGATGCAGGGCAGAGCAGAGCGATGCAGGGCAGAGCGATGCAGAGCGGCATGAGAGACCAGTGTCGCAGAGAGACCAGTGTCGCAGAGAGACCAGTGTCGCAGAGAGACCAGTGTCGCAGAGAGACCAGTGTCGCAGAGAGACCAGTGTCGCAGAGAGACCAGTGTCGCAGAGAGACCAGTGTCGCAGAGAGACCAGTGTCGCAGAGAGACCAGTGTCGCAGAGAGACCAGTGTCGCAGAGAGACCAGTGTCGCAGAGAGACCAGTGTCGCAGAGAGACCAGTGTCGCAGAGAGACCAGTGTCGCAGAGAGACCAGTGTCGCAGAGAGACCAGTGTCGCAGAGAGACCAGTGTCGCAGAGAGACCAGTGTCGCAGAGAGACCAGTGTCGCAGAGAAGACTACTGTAGCAGAGAAGACTACTGTAGCAGAGAAGACTACTGTAGCAGAGAAAACTACTGTAGCAGAGAAGCACAAGTTACTAACTTGTGTAACGATATATCTGTAAGAGACAGTAGTTAGTGACAGATTCCTTACCTTAGAATATCCCCAGGCGTCAGGCTGGATCCGGAAAGTTTTTTGCGTAGCAATACCCTTGCGCGTCGGTAGGCGGCGTCGTGCGGCTCCGCGTCCGTCGTCGGCGTCGTGATCGCCGGGATGACGTCGCGGGCAGTACTTAGGCGCCGCCCCTGCGCGCTGACGTCAGTTCTGTACACGACTTTCCGCGCCAGGAACGCAGAGCCATGCAAGAAGTTGACATAGGTGTCTGAAAAATACTAGGGCCCTGAAAGGGATGTCCTTAACCCTAGAAATCAGTTCGCAGAACGGGGAGGATGGGTGGGGCGGTAAGGAATCTGTCACTAACTACTGTCTCTTACAGATATATCGTTACACAAGTTAGTAACTTGTGCATCTGAAAGAGACACGTTAGTGACAGATTCCTTACCTTAGAATAGATACCCCAGCAATACCAACCCCGGTGGTGGGTCTGCGAACAGATTCAGACAAGGAAGTCCCGGAGGAAAGAAGCCAAAGAAGCCAAAGAAGCCAAAGAAGCCGTCCCTCCGGACCTGACTGTCAAGGCAGTAATGTTTGGTAAACGTGTGCAGCGAGGCCCACGTAGCTGCCTGACAGATAACCGGCAGCGGAACACCGCAGCCCAAGGCCGTGGTAGCAGCCGTTGCCCTGGTGGAATGGGCACGCAGCCCAACAGGAGGCTCCTTTTTAGCCAAAGAATAGCAGGTCTTGATGCACAAAGTAACCCAGCGGGAGATAGTTTGTTTGTGCACCGCCCGACCTTTTTTGGCGCCCACGTAGCCAACAAAGAGCTGGTCATCCACCCGGAAGTGTTTTGTGCGGTCGATATAGAAGGAAAGCGCACGTTTTGGGTCCAGACGGTGGAGCCTCTCTTCCTCTCTGGAAGGATGCGGAGGCGGAAAGAAGGTGGGCAAAGTGATGGTCTGCCCAAGGTGGAAAGCAGTAACCACCTTTGGCAAGAAGGACGGACGCGTCCGAAGAACAACCTTGTCTGGATGAACAGACAGAAAGGGAGGCTTACAAGATAGAGCCTGGAGCTCACTCACCCGCCGAGCGGAGGTGATGGCCACCAGAAAGGCTGTCTTCAGAGTCAGAAGACTAAGAGGACAGTTATGTAGAGGCTCAAAGAGAGCGCACATTAAAAAGGTAAGAACCAAGTTCAAGTCCCACTGAGGCATCACAAACGGAACAGGAGGGAAGAGGTGTGCAATGCCTTTTAAGAACCTGTTAACAACAGGGGACTTGAAAAGGGAGGGCTGATCAGGGAGCCTGAGGAAGGCCGAGACAGCACAAAGATAACCCTTGATGGTACCCAGGGCAGAACCCTGTTGGGCCAGAGAGAGAAGGAACAGAAGGACCTCAGAAAGAGGGGCAGAAAGGGGATTCACAGCCTTTGCTGTGCACCATGCCACAAATTTGTTCCACCTGCAGGCGTATACCACCTTAGTGGAGGGACGCCTGGCTGCCAGAATCACATCACAAACTTCGGGAGGCAAGTCGAAAGGAATCAACTGCCGCCGCTCAATCTCCACGCAAGCAGGTGGAGGCTGGACAGGTTCGGGTGGAGGACCGTCCCCTGCTGCTGCGACAGAAGATCCTCCCGAAGAGGCAGACGGATCGGGGGATCTACACTCATATTGAGTAGCTCGGGATACCAAACTCTTCGAGCCCAGTCTGGAGCCACAAGAATGACTTGGGCCCGGTCGTGCCGAATCTTCTTCAACACTCTGGGTAGAAGTGGTATAGGCGGAAAGGCGTACAATAGACCGCAACTCCACTCGTGACGAAAAGCGTCGCCGAGCGAGTGCCGCCTTGGAAATTCCAACGCGCAGAACTGATGACATTGCGCATTCTCTTCGGTGGCGAATAGATCTAACCAAGGCTCTCCCCACTGTAGAAAGAGTCCTTGCGCCACTTCCGAGTGAAGACGCCATTCGTGATCCATCATGCACCTGCGGCTGAGGTTCGTCCGCCCTGGCGTTCAGGGAACCTGCCAGGTGTTGAACCATCAGGAACATGCCCTGATGTTCCAGCCATGTCCAGAGGCGCAAAGCCTCCTGACAAAGGGTCCACGACCCCACCCCGCCCTGTTTGTTGCAGTACCACATGGCGGTGGTGTTGTCTGTGAACACCTGCACTACCTTCCCTTTGACAGAGGGAAGGAATGCCTTGAGTGCAAGTCGGATCGCCCGGAGCTCCAGAATGTTGATATGGAGCCGGGACTCCGCCGGAGACCAGAGGCCTCTGATCTCCGCCTCTCCCATGTGATCGCCCCATCCCAGAAGGGACGCGTCCGTCACAACTGTGTGCTCTGGCTGGGGAAGGGAGAGGGATCTGCCCATGACCCATTGCCGGTTCGAGAGCCACCACTGCAACTGTTTTGAAGTCCCCTCCGAGATCTGGACGTGATCGGACAGGTTGCCCTGGTGCTGCGCCCACTGGAACTTCAGGTCCCACTGCAGAGCCCGCATATGCCATCTGGCATGATTGACCAGCAGGATGCAGGAGGCCATGAGGCCCAGCAGCCTCAGGGTCATCCGTACCGAAACCCAGGATAAAGGCTGAAAGATCGGAATCATAGCCTGAATATCCCGGACTCGCCGTTCGGGAGGATAGGCCCGAAACTGCGTCGTGTCCAGAACTGCTCCGATGAAAAGGAGCTGTGGAGAGGGAATCAGATGCGACTTCGGCACATTGATGGAGAACCCCAGCGAGTGCAGGAGTTCGGCCGTAGTCTGGAGGTGGGAGACGACTGCCTGGGACGAGCCCGCCTTCAGCAGCCAGTCGTCGAGGTAGGGGAAGACTGAAACCCCTGCCCGGCGCAGATGAGCTGCGACCACCGCCAACACTTTCGTGAACACCCGAGGGGCACTTGTAAGGCCAAAGGGGAGCACGGTGAACTGAAAATGCTCGGGCCTACCGTGAACCGAAGGTAACGCCGGTGGGCCGGCAGGACGGGGATGTGGAAATATGCGTCCTGCAAGTCCAACGCTACCAACCAGTCTCCAGGGTCGAGGGCAGTCAAGACCTGAGCTAGGGTGAGCATCTTGAACTTCTCCTTCCGGAGGAAGCGATTGACGTTCCGGAGGTCCAAGATAGGACGCATGTCCTCCTTGTCCTTTTGGGCACCAGGAAGTAGTGGGAGTAGCAACCACGCCCTACTTCTGGGGTCGGAACATGCTCGATGGCCCTCTTGGCCAAGAGGGCCGTGACTTCCTTCTGCAGAAGTACCAAGTGATCCCCTGACATGCGGTGGAATTGAGGTGGCATGGCTGGGGAGGTGGACTCGAAGGGGAGGGAGTAGCCCCTTCGGACAATGTCCAAGACCCACCTGTCCGAGGTGATGGTACGCCAGTGGGGAAGGTGATGGCGGACCCTGCCCCCTACCGGCGTACTGTGCACCTGAAAGGAGGGACTAGGAGGGTTTGGAGGCCGCGGACGGGTTGGAGGTGGTGGCCTGACCCGCACGCTGGTTGCCCGATCCGCCACGGCGGAATCCACGTCCTCGGCCACGCGAAGACGCCTGCTGCGCAGGCCGGTGGCTGGGCTGCTGACGTGAAGGGGCGCCCCTACCGTGGCCACGATAGGGGTGAAAAGCAGAAGTCAGCGGAGGGCGTGTAGCAGAAAGGCCCTGGGACTTTGCAGTAGCCCGTGAGTCCTTAAAGCGCTCCAACGCATGGTCTGCTTTGGACCCAAAAGACCGACTCCATCAAAGGGCATGTCCATGAGAGTATTCTGGACATCCCCTGAAAAACCAGTGGTTCTCAGCCAGGCGTGGCGTCGTAGCGCCACCGTCGTTGCAATAGACCTGCCCAGCGAGTCGGCGGTATCAAGGCCACATCGGATTGTGTATTTGGCCGCATCCCTTCCTTCCGCAATGGCGCGGGAAAGCAGTGTCAGGACCACCTCAGAACACAGGGGCAAAACATTCGCCACCGAATCCCACAAGGAGTGGGTATATCGGCCCAAAAGGCAAGCGGTGTTGATGGACCGCAAGCCAGCACTGGAGGAAGAAAAACCCTTCTTCCCAAATTGATCCAGGCGTTTGGATTCCCTATCCGGAGGGGCGGTAGGGAAGGCGATTGGGAAGCGGAGGCTTGGACAACCAAGCTCTCAGGGGTGGGGTGGACAGAGAGAAACAGGGGGTCGCCCGGAGCTGGGCGATGGCGTCGGGACACGTTCCTATCCACAGGAGCCCCTGTGTTGGGCTTGGACCAGGCGCCCAAAAGAACGTCAGTGAGGGCGTCGTTAAACGGCAGCACAGTCTCCGTAGAGGAGGCTGCCGGCTGAAGCACCTCTGTCAAGAGATTAACCTTGACCGCCACAGCAGGGAGTTGGAGATGTAAGGCTCCAGCCGCCCTACGCAACACCGTTGCAAAATTGGCTCCCTCCTCCGTAGCCACGGGAGGAGACAGCATGCCAGTGTCAGGGGAAGTATCTAGACCACTGGCATCCCCTAGACCCTCTATCCAGTCCTCATCGTACTGACACTGTTGTGTCAGAGGGTCATCAGACCCCTCCCAGTCCTCCTGGTCCTCCTCAGGTTCAAAATAAGGGGGAGGAGGGACATTTGGGACCCAAGGTCTCATCGGCACCGGAACTGGCGTCGAGCGACGTCGGTCCGGGTCCATGTCCGGAGCCGGAAGGAACTGGGGAACGACGCCGCCCGGAGCCCCAGGCGGCGTCGAGAACGGCACCGGAGACATCGGCGCCGGCGGAGGTGTCGTTAGGTCGACCGGCGTCGATGGGGGTTGCGGAGCCGGGATCGAGGCCGGAGCCGGGATCGAGGCTGGAGGCACGTGCGACGCCGGGGCCGGAGCCGTCGGCGACGCCGGAGCAATCCCATCAGGGCCCGCGGGGCCCGAAGGCGCACCGGAGGGACCTGGAGGCCCGAAGAGGCGGGCCATGGCCGACAGGAATTCCTGCACTTGGGCCGGATCCGCCCCCGAACCCGGGAAGGACGGGTATTGCGGGGGCGACTCCACAGGCATGTCCGGGGCCGCGGGGACGGTGCCGGGAGGGGCCTCAGCCGAGTCGCGAGGCCGGCGAGGCGAAGTCCTAGAGCGATGATGCCTTTTGGACTTTTTGTGTTTCGACTTACCGGACGAAGAAGACTTCGATGCCGACGACCGGTGTGGACTCCGCGATCGACCCCTGGACATCTCACGCGACCGGGGCTTCCGCGGAGCCGAATGCCGGGCCTCGAGGAGCTTTCGAGACCGCTCTCGCAAAGCTTTCGGGTTGAGGGCCTGGCAGTCGGTACAAGACTCCGTGTCGTGGCCTCGGCCGAGGCAGAAGAGACACTCCCAATGCGGGTCCGTGACGGACATCATCCGAGCACAGGCGCCGCAACGTTTAAACCCGGGCATCCCTACGACACCTTGAAGTCGATTGAGAAAAACAGTGAAAAATTCACCAAAAAGTATGGTCAAAAAATGACCAGGGCACTGCTCTTCCCGGATCTGCGCTTGCTGGCGCGGAAAAAGAAGAACTGACAGCGCGCAGGGGCGGCGCCTAAGTACTGCCCGCGACGTCATCCCGGCGATCACGACGCCGACGACGGACGCGGAGCCGCACGACGCCGCCTACCGACGCGCAAGGGTACTGCTACGCAAAAAACTTTCCGGATCCAGCCTGACGCCTGGGGATATTCTAAGGTAAGGAATCTGTCACTAACGTGTCTCTTTCAGATAACTACTGTAGCAGAGAGACCAGTGTTGCAGAGAAGACTACTGTAGCAGAGAAGACTACTGTAGCAGAGAAGACTACTGTAGCAGAGAAGACTACTGTAGCAGAGAAGACTACTGTAGCAGAGAAGACTACTGTAGCAGAGTAGCCTACTGTAGCAGAGAAGACTACTGTAGATTGCAGTGGTGTATATTAGTGCCACAGACTGCAGTGGTGTAGAGTAGATCGCTGCAGAGTAGCCTACAAAGCAGTGGCGTAGAGTACAGTGGTGCAGAGTAGAGCACATCTTCAACTGAAATGACCATAACATTTGCACAGATATACAGTTTTACTGATAAAAGTATACCGCGCACAAATGATAATGTGTGGAAATGTCATCACCTAGTGTATTGATTGGTTTTGATCATATTAAATTATTTGTTTCCACCACATTTCAGAATTACCCCAAAAATGTGCTTCATTTGTGCTTTTCGAATTCTGAGATATTTGGAAATACCTGCACAATTAATTTACAGGCATTTAAAAATTTTCTGTGCTAAAAAAAAAAAAAACAGCATTGTACAGCCTTCCTCCAGCACACCCCCAGCAGCCAGCATGATTGTCACATAAATTCTTTCATTTTGATGCCGGAGAAAGAAAAGTAAACACCAAGCTCCCTCGTAAGACGGAGCTTGACCTCTGTCTTTGAATGCACATCAAATGTGAGAAGATAAGAACAAGATTTAAAGACCTGTTTATAGAAAGCGAGTACTGGTAGAAGAATACAGTAAACTGAGTATGGGGCATGGAAGGGACTAACTCAAGCTGGAAAGCCTATTACAAATAAAGCCAACAAATTAAAAGCAAGCAAATGTGAGTTACAAAACACAAAGACAATGGTAAGCAATGGACGGAATGCATCTCCAGGGAAGCTTTCCGAATGGCCCCAAGATGAAGTTAGTCAACAAGACAGCTGTGCTGTCTGGTAGGCTTCAAATTAAAAAACATTCACCCATAAACAACTACCTAAACAAAAGAAAAATAAAAGAAATGTAAAGCGTATGATGCCTAGAATTTTGGTGCTCAGTTTCAGATGGCAACTGAGATGTAAGAGCGTCTGGCTAGGACAGTGTAGGCAGAGACCAATTAAGGAACCAAACAGTTTTCTGGTCTTTGGAATGAAGCCAGTTCATGGAGAGGGTCGAGTGTCAGCACCCACTACGATGTCCCCAAGGTACCAACCATTACAGGCTTGAACCCAAAGGCCAGCAGACATTAGGATTTTTCAGTGGTGGGGATATACACTGGTTAGTGTACTGTTCTAGGTCCCAAAGTTTCAACAGTTCAAAATGGAAACTGAACTTTCGCATTGGAGTGTACACACAACTCTGATCTCTGGGACCACAAGCCAGACGTTTGGCTAAAAATGTTACAGAATTAAGATGCACAAGTCCAGCAAAGAGAGAAATCCCCAACGGAAGTGATGAGATTGAAAGGTCTCCCTGCCCTCTTCAAGCTGTGTATGAGATACACGATCGGTCAGGACAGTGACGGCTCATCAGAAATGAAGCAAGAAAGTCTCTGCAGCTACATACGGAAGGTAATGCAGTGTGCTGGTCTGTCTATATCCAGGTCAGCTCGCTGATACGAAACCTCCCTTGAAGACATCCTTCACTTACATTTGTCAGTCATCTGGACTTAAGTAGATCTTAAAGGTACTACTCGGGGGGTCAGCTCCTCTACTCGCAGGGTAGTCCAGATTCACTTCAACCAAAACTAAAAGGGACTGTAGGAATCCACACTTAGCACCACCTAAGTGAGGGCAATCACCAGCAAAGAGTTGGGCCTTGGAATACTTCTGCCCACCCTCAAAATCCAGATGATGTTCAAGTTAATTGCCTCAGGACAGGAGTATCCAAGTTGGAGGCAAAAAAGGAAGCTACAGCCAACCAAAGTGCCATTTTGTTTAAAATTCAAAGCCATCTCCCAGGCAGGGAGAAGCACATCTTGACTCTTTACCTTGGGTTTTTGCAGGTGAAGACAACGATCTGCTTTGGCCCAAGACTAGCCAAAAGCCACTGTCGCTAGACGACAGGCAGCAATACAAGAAAATTAAGGGAGTGGGACTTTCGCCGAGCATGGGAATTCTTTACTGAAAAATGGAAGAGAACATTTACTCCACTTAAAAAGGTCCAACAGTTCCTTCCAGTTTCAGGGAAGGACTTGAAGGCTATCTTGTCTACCAATGTCAAAGAACAGCCTGCAAGGAAACAATCTCGAACAGACCATGCACACAATACACCCACCATTCATTACATACAGTGAACCAGACACACAAATGAAAGGCACCCATTTAAAAGGTAGTGGATAGACCTTTCAAAGGGAATACTAGTACGCGTTTTCACCAGAGTTGAGATGGTAAAAGTATTGTAACCAATGAACTAGTACTGCTGCTGCCACAAGCACCAGTCAACTCATGGCTCGCCCAATGAAGCGGTAGCAACCTTCACGACGGGTGGGGATACATTTTTGGTGCACTTCTTTTATATAAGAGCAAAGTTCTGTTGTCAAACATCACTTATTGAAAGGTTGAGCACATCCATCGGGGGCTAACAGACTGTCAGGTACACTAGAGGAAAAACAGCCAGCCAAAAAAAGAGCAGACTTCTTTTCGTACAATGGCCGATTAGGTACCTGGAAAGTCACCACAAACCTTTGGTGCCTTTGGACTAGGTACCACCTCTATTTATGATGTGAAGCTCTCACACCAGTCCGAAGTACAAAGATTAGCTTCCATCCATGGTGGACACTCACTCTGATCCTTAGTGACTTGCCATTTATTACTCCTGCCTTCCTTGCTGGGCACTTTCTTCAGCCAAAATTAGGATGGCCACCACGCTTTGTTGTGATGTGCCGTATATACTCAGAAGAGAATCTGGAGTTGACTGGCTGACTTGCTTCCAAGTCTGGTAAGTGGAAAGTACTGCCTCTCCCAAAGTGTCTCCAAATCCAGTTTACCTCTACTTTGTTCAAATTACAAGACCTAAAAGGGCCTTCCAATGCATAGTGGGGTTTACATCTTTTGCAGGGGTTTCACATCTTTTACAATCGCCAAATTAAAATTTGCAGCGTGCTGTAGTTGCATTAGGTTCAGAGGGAACATGGGTCGACTCTAAGACACTATATATTCATCTTTAGAAGCATTCAAGTTGAATTATATTTTCATTAACATTGTACTGAATTTTGATTTATTAAATAGGATACAAGAAGGGCATGGCTTCTCTAAGCCAGTAAGCACTTTACAGAAATTTCTGTTCTAATGTGAGCCTCTCTGACACAATGTGCTGCAAGCATATATGAAATTAAAGAAACCATAATGCAATGGGGCGTGATATAGGAAAATGTAACTAGGACAGCACTGTGTATCGCCGTTGATATGTATGAATTGCACATTAATATTCTGAGGTAAAGGTTGATAGTGATTTTCATGTAATCATATTTTTCATTGTGTAAGAACCCAGATATTGTGTTTGGAGATCCTAATTTAAGGTGTTTGAAATCTTCAAATTTATTGAGAGGACACTTTATGCACCATGCATACTTTCAAATATTGGCAATAAGAATTTAACATTTATTGACTTCATTTTAAAAGGCATAAAAATTAACATGATACTGCAATGTTACCATTCTTCGAGTAAAGGAATTGTTTAAATCAGTAACTATGCCCTTTCATTAGATACAAAGTAATGTGTACACATTTTATTAACATGAAGCAATAACTATATTATTAAACTGCATGCATTTGAAAAAGCGTAGGGTCATTTCTAAATCATACTTGCTAAAAAAAAAAAAATCATACCAGGATCCATAGCTGGAGGATCAGGAACCCAACTTGGAGGAGCAATAGGAGGAGAGACAGGATCTTGGTGATCGTTAGAGGAAGCTCCAGTTTCATGTCTACCCAAACCAGCAGCTCGCAGAGATCGCCTCATCATTTCACGGAGCCGTAAGCTAAGAAAGAATCAAATTTAATTTGCTCTACATAACACTATGCCAGAAGTGCAAATTTATAATCATTTTAAATGTAGGAAGTGAAACAATACCAAGAGGTGTTGTAATAATAATGAGATTTGAAACTTGCCCAAGAAACTTATTTGCTGGAAATGTTGGAAAGCAAAGGTACAGAAAAGACTTCTAAAAACATTGAGCCAAAGTGAGTAAAGGTTACCAGCAAAACATTCAATACTTTGCACAAGAACCTCCCCAAATGCAAATCGAAAAACTGTAGGATTAAAAAGTAACAAATGAAGATCATAGAAATTTTGTAAATAAAAAAACATGTGCAGAAATAACCATAAGGACACAAACATCCATAGTCAGTGCTTTATTGAAACGTACATAAAAGATTTCATGCGTCATGTCTCAAAAATGCAAACAGCATCCAAAATGTCTATAATCTAGTATGTGAATCTAGAACAGACTCAAGCTGCAAAACAATTAAAAGTAAGCAACCTGTTCCTTTTGCAGTGTGAAACTCTTCTAAATTCAGATGCAGTTACCAAGAGTATCCTTGTCTTTGACTCTGTTCTGTCTTTTAGCTACATTTGAGCTGCACATAATAAAATATAAAGCTAATGTTTAAGTGTCTTTCCCCCTCTGTTGAGGAGGATGTACAGGTTGCGCGGAGAAAAAAATAATCTATTACTGTCCGACGTACCTGTATTTTCTTCTTGAATAGTATATTCACAGAATGTTTTCCGAAGGCATGAATAGATAGTTCATGTTGCTGTTGCACACATCATTAATAGACTTTACCCATGAAAACTAATCTGTACCCCTACTTTCTTGAGCAATGTGCTCAAGACTTCAACTTTAGTGTCTTATTAGCTAATAACAATCCAGAGTAGGAACTATCCTTCCTGCTGCTTTAGTCATTTGGGCATCTACACAGTGAGGTGATGCGGAATAAAAAACTGTTTAATCTTTATCTTTTGTCTCCAGAATAGGATGCATACTTCTCTTAATGTATGAAAAGATTCAGGCTGAATGTTGGATTTGGAAGAAGGGCTGTAATTGCAGACTCTTCTTTATTTGAAAAGGAGAAATTAAATTAAGTGCAATTTTGGGACAAAATCTCATTACTACCTTATCCTTACATATTGATATGTAGGGTTAGTGAACGGTAAAAACTTCAAGCTCACCAACTCATCTTAAAGATGTTATTGCTAAGAAAAAACAAAGTATTAAATTCTTCTAGGTTGAATTATGCACTGGTTCACAAAATTCTCTCGTTAACTCTGCCAATACAACATGAAGGCACCATTTTGGTGCTGGAATGATATGGGACGGGTATAATCTTTTTGCTACCTCCATAATCTAATAACAAACTAGTTACTTACCTGTAGGAGTAGTTTTACAGCATAAAGAATTTTCTGGATTCACATGCTGTGCATTATTCCGTCATCTAGTGGTTGGGTCAGGAATTTCTTATATGCAATAGTCTTTTTCTGTTTTCTCTTTTGTTGCTGGTCGTTGACAGTTCCTACCATTTGGTGCTTGTTCCATCCTCTTCTGACATCCTACCCAGAAGTCTCACCCTTGGTCGCCATTTTCAGACTTCTTTTTTTCAGCTTTCTGTTAGTGTTCTGTATGAATGTCGTCTGTTTACTTGTGTCGCCTCATTTACTGGGGAGGCGGGTGGGTCGCCTGTGTATTCATAAAATTTGTCAAGCTAGGGCAAGATGGCCGCTGACTGACCGCGAGGAAGGCAGCTCCGGCTCTGCACTCCTCTGTGAGACCCCTGTGAAATCGGAGGCGGGCTCAAACGGATATGCTTGAGTGGACAGAGCAGGCTATTGATGATTGCTGGACGAAGGATCGTTTTTTTCGTGCTGGTTTGTGGTCGGCGTGGCACTTTCGGACTTTGACTTTGTGGCAGATTTCCGCAAGTATCCGGCGTTTGTTATCCCGATTTAAACGCAGGATGGCTCCAAAGGCGAGTAAAATTGCGAAAGACGCAGCAGCTACAAGGGAGGCTTTGAAGGAGACTAAGGGGAGCCTGAAGGATGGCATTTCGGAAACGGCATCTAGCGTGGGTCAGATCCGACGTGGGGGCATCCAAAAAAAGAACGAGGACATTTTGAAGGCAAAAGATGCTGGGGTCGCCAGCGGTACAAGACGACGCGTGGCCGGCGCGGCTGGTGCTGGAGACGGTGTGCAACGGCAGCCTTCAGTTCTGGAGGCATTTGGGTTGGTGACGGCCTCGGCTCCGGCTCCTGTGTTAGCGATGACTTCGAAGGCTGCTCCGATGGCAGCTTTGATGACAGCTGATGACCCCCCGGCCTTCCGGACGCAATTTCTACACATATGGAATCCGAAGAGAGTCTCTCTTTACCAGGTAACTCCGTTCTCCATTTGGCAAACATTAAGCCTCCCGAAACTACCGAAACTGCTGAGTCCATCCAGGTGGATTCTGGGACAGGTAGTTCTCTTCCTCTCCTGCAAGCAATGCAAATTATAAGTCCTGGCCAGGAACAGAGCAAAGTTAGTCAGATGGTTACAATAAGAGCGGGTGAGCTCCCGCTGGAATACTTTGTCAAATGAAATTGATGAGGTTGAGGCTACAGTATCCCGGATCTCTATGGGTGATAAGGAAGACACAATGAAGGATGGCATTAATGAGGAAGGAGGAGAAGTTCCCCTTGATGACGCATTCTGTCAAACCCATGTACTACCAGCCACACAGGCCAGTGAGCACTGTTATACTAGCGATACTCTTGGCGGTCAGATTAATCACGTGGCAATAATCCCTTGGCAGAGTGTCCCCGTGTTTTCCCCAGAAGGAGGGGGAAAATTTTTTTCACTGAACGACGACTCAGACACATCAGAAGTCAGTGAGTTAGAATCTTCTCAGGAAACGGCCTCTGGGGAGTCTTCTGCTACACAGAAAAAGCGGTATAGTCTATCTTTAAATGCAAGGCGACGGACTAAAACTAAAATGAGGTCTACAGATTCTGCCACCCGGAAGCTGGAATGGGACTATTCCGCTTCTGTCCTGACAGCGGGTACTAGCAGTGGGCTTGATGCAGGAAACACGGGCCATTCTGGCGCTGCAGAATTAATTGAATCTGGTAGTGTATCTGCCTTCACTCCCGCTACGACATTGGACTTATTGTATTCTACCCTAAAACAAATGCAGGGGAGGCACGGCAGGAGAGCAAAAGATCATTATTAGTTAATAAAAAGCTGCAAGGGGCTATTCGGAAGATGAACAAGGTGTGTATCGACATTTCGGAGCGGGTTACCCATGTTGAAGAACGAACTGCGGCTGTTGAGGCGGAGGTTGATAAACTACAATCATTTAAGATCACTCAAGAGAAGCAATCCTTGGATGTCTGCTGGAAGCTCGAGGACTTTGAGAATCGGCAGCGTCGCAATAATGTACGATTGCTGGGTCTGGAAGAAAATATAGAGGGAGAGAACATTATGGCCTTCGTTGTCACTCTGTTGAAGGGCGCCTTCCCGGAACTCCCCCAATGGAACTGGGAGGTGGAAATTCAGCGGGCTCACCGCTTTCCAATGTTTAGGAAAGCTCATGCTAAAAGTCAAGGGAGCGACCAAGAGCCATACTAATCTACGTGGGCAACTATCTGTTAAGGAAGGCTATAATAGACAAGGCAAGACCAGACTCAAAACGCACATTCGAGGGGCATACCTTCTTCGCTCGGCCGGATTTTTGCCATACAACGGTCGAGCGGAGATGGAGACTTCGACAAATGATAGCCTCGTTCCAAGGAGCAGGCTGTGAAGCCTTTCTTTTATTTCCCTCTAGGCTTAAGGTTCTTTATCAAGGAAAGGTTAGAATGTTTTTTTCCGAGGTGAAGGCTCAGGAATTTCTTACTGAGATAACGGAGAGGCGGGTGCAAACCGTACCAGTTAATAGGGGATCTGGGAGGGGGAATAATCTCTGATTAATGGGGGGTCGTTTGGGGAGCGCTCTGGATTTTCTTTGTATAAACATGGTGTTTTTGTGGAGGAATTTTGGGAATAGGGGGCATATCCCTGTTGGATTTATCATCGTGTGGTTCACTTAAGTTACCTATCAGGTGTTTTTACAGGGGTCTCCGGGGGGGGGGGGTCGTAACTGCCTGAGTTGGAAGCTCAGCTGCCATACCTAGGTCATGCCTGACCTAGCTGCCTGTAAGGGGTGCAGGGGGGTGGGGGCTGGGAGGGTGGGGGGGGGTTTTCTTGGAGGTTGGTCTTGGATCAGCACAATGGGAGGCTGCATGTTTAGCAAGGTTTACGGAAAAACTGAGTAGGTTGAAGCAAGCTTTTTTGATGTGGCTTAATGATGATGGGCTAAAGAGAGTGACGGATATTAAAGTAAACATAATGAGCTTTATAGCGGATGGTATGGTGAGGTTCATTTATAAGGAAAGTGAGAACTTGAAGGTATGAATTTACGAATTGTAAAAAAATATCTGTGGATTGAATGATCAACATAAGAGGCATAAGGTGGCTATCTGGCTTAAAACTTTACGGGTAGATTTTATTTGTGTTCAAGAAACGCATATAGAAAGTTGCAGAGCTTTAATACTAGAACAACTAGGATATAAACTTTTGGTACATACAACGCAAGGCTCGCGCACAAGAGGGGTGGCAATCCTCACCCGGAGGACTGATGTTACAGTTATAAGAAAGTCTGGAGATCAATGGGGGCGATGGGTGCTACTAGAATGCACTATAAATAGCAATAGATTTACATTGTGTTCTCTTTATGGATCTACTAGGGACGATCCGGAAATTTTGAATTTCTAGATTCAAACTTAGCTCTATGGCCCTCCCCTATGATTATTTGTGGGGATTTTAATATTAATGGTTTGGGGGTTCAGTGGGGCACTTTAGGAAGTAATTACTCGGGTAGGAAAAAAGGACTGGTAATGCGTTATATAACCTAATAAGGAATAATGGTTTAACTGATATGTGGGCACATCTGAAACCTACTGAACTTGGCAGTACATTTTTTTCCGCACCACATAAGATTATTTCTCGTTTAGACTACTTTTTGGCTTCTCATCATCTTCTTCCCAATTCCAGTATAGAATTGCTCCCTCGGATATTATCTGACCATAATCCATTAATCCTTACAGTTAGCTTTATAGGGGGAGGGAAGCAACCTCGGGGCTGGACTTTCGAGCGGAGGCTGTTATATGATCCAGAATATGTCCTATATATGAAAGGTTGGATTAAAGAATTTTGGGAGTACAACCGAGGGAGTGCAAATATAGGAATCGTATGGGACGCTTTTAAAGCGGGGGTTAGAGGGAGACGACTAGCTATAGTTTTTATCGACAGAAAAAGGAACGACAACGAGAGGAGGAGGTTAAAATTAATCTGATAAAATTGGAAGAGGTATTGGCTGCCACTCTTAGCCAGGGCAGGTCGGCTGATGAGATTATACTTCGGCTTGCTATTAAAAAGGCTGAGGCGGGTGAACATATTGCTGCAAAGGCTGCTGAAATTTATCTAGCAAAAAAAGAGCATTGCCATGAATATAATGAGGGTGGGGCATACATTGGCATTAAGAGCTAGACAGAAAACCGTGGCTGGCCAGATAACGGAAATTTATGACAAGAATAAAAGGGTAATAACAGATCCCTCCGGGATTCGAGAGACGTTTAGGCTTTTTTATCATCATTTATATACAGAAGACTCATTAGAGACGCCATTGGAAACCCGAAAATACTTAAGATAGAATTGCTGTAAATAAAGTTAACCTGGCTGATAGGGAGAATTTGGAATGTGCCTTGTCTCAAGAAGAGTTAACGAGAGCCTTATTAGATTTACCTTCGGGTAAGGCAGTCGGACCAGATCAGATCCCATTGGAGTTCTATAAAATATTTTTAGATATTATTGGATTGGATCTGTGTGAGGTAATTCTGCAGGCTCAAAGGGGGGGCCCCGCACCCGAGTCTTGGGCTGGTGCGGACGTTGTGGTCTTTTAAAAAAAAGATAAGCCACCGAGGGAGCCCGGCTCTTATCGCCCCATAACATTATTGAATAGTGATGTAAAAATCTTTTCGAAAGCTATCGCCACAAGACTAAATAAAATTATAAAGAAAAGTATTCATCCGTGTCAACATGGGTTTATAATAGGTCGGGGGACCACTCAGCATGTACGGCGAGTGATAACACTCTTTGATTCAATGGAGGCCTCAGGGGACCCTATGGCTGCCTTGCTGCTTGATGCTGAAAAGGCATTTGATAGGGTCTCCTGGGGGTTTTATGGGAATCATTGAGATGGTTTGGGTTAGGGGAGGGCTTTATTAAAACTATTCAGGTACTCTATTTAACACCTACGGCTCGCTTAAGGCTGAATGGTGTATATACACAATCTTTTGCTATACAACGGGGGACGCGGCAGGGGTGTCCAGCTTCTCCCCTGCTGTTCGCTATATATTTGGACCCTTTAATTCGGTTATTACTGGTCAGTAATGGAATATCCCCAATTATTTGTCAGGGTATAGAATCTAAAGTATTAGCTTACGCTGACGATGTAGCTGTTCTCACAGCAGATCCCTCCTCGGCAATAATTACGGTAGAGCATATTGCGCAAGAGTTTGGTAGATACTCTGGATATGCACTGAATAGCACCAAGACCCAAATTATACTGAATCAGTTTGTTAATTTTGAGGACCCTCGTGTTACAAAGTCAGGTGTATATCTGGGAATTTCAATTATGTCTGATCTAGACAGCTTAGTTGCCATGAATATTGGACCAATACTTAGGAAGGCGAAAGGGGATTTCCAGCGGTTAAATAATCTTCATCTTTCATTGGTTGGGAGGCGTAATGTGGTGAAAATGATGTTTCTGCCAAAAATTCTTTATTTGTTTAGGGCAATTCCGTTGGAATTTTCTAAACATTGGTTTATAGCTTTGGAAAATTTAGTTAATCGTTTTATTTGGGCACAGGGTAAAACTAGGAGGGCTCTTCGCTTTATGTGTTTACCACGAGAGAGAGGTGGCTTTGCAGTTCCGGATTTTCGTTCTTATTATTGGGCTGCTGCTCTTCAATATATGGGTATACTGTTTGGTGTACCTTCCCGGGATAATGATAGGGAAATTGAAATTCCGGATGTTTATAAGTTGTTATTGGGGGATCAGGCCGATAATTGCTTTTTAAATTTACAGAGCATAGCTACTATAAAAGGACTAAATTTAAGACCCTTGTTGCTGCATCTAATATTTGGTGGGCATTAAAAAGAATGATCGGTATGGGAAGATTCAATTATTATACCCTGCTTTATAAAAATCCTATGCTGCCGGATATTTTTTCAGATGGGGTAATGGCCTCTTGAGCAACGAAGGGAGTACGGATTGCTGGGGATTTAATAACGCAAGTAGGGGTTCGTCAGTTTGGGGACATTCAGCGGGAGTATGGGTTGGAAAGGGGAGTTTTTCAAATACTTACAGCTGCGAAGTTTTTTGGTACAAAAGAGGGGGCTTAGCGGATTTAGTAGAAACAGAGTTTTAGATACTATTCGGGGTAGCACTAAGGGTATTATTAGGTTATTGTATATTGAGCTGATTGAATTAAAGCAAGATGATTTAGGTAAGCATGAGAATAAATGGGTGGAGCGAGTGGGTGTTACACAAGAGGGGCTGGTAGAATCTCTAGGTTTAGCCCAGACGGTTTTGTGCTCTGCTGGGCTCCAAGCACAACATTATAAAACTGTTTTCGCATTATATTATACCCCAGCAAGGATAAAGCAATGGGGTGGGCTCTCAGGGATTCATTGTGCACGGTGTGGGGCGGCGGCAGCAGACCTTGTGCATATGTTTGCGACCTGTCCATGTCTTCAGTGTTTGTTAGACTCTATTATGAGATTTTTAGATATGTCACTGGGGTTAAAAATTATGATAACACCTGCTCTGGTATTGCTGGGAGTTAATAGAAGCGAACGGAATGACACAGCCAAAAATTTCTCTTTGTGGCTATGGCTGTATTACGGATGAGCATTGCTTCGGCCTGGCTTGATCCTCTTCCCCCTTCCTTTCATCAATGGCTATCGCGCTTACTTTCACTATACACAATGGAAAGGGCCATTTATGAGAGGAAGGGTAAAAGCAAAAATGCTGGGGCAGAGTATATGGGCATTATTGGCAAGATGGAAGGACAAATAGGAATTTTAAGGGCAACAATCTAGGCCAATTTATTTATGTGTATGGGATGGTGTAATCCTAAGGATTGTAAATTAATGTTAGAGTCATGAATTTAGATTATTGCTTGTCAACTTTTTGGTTTCTTATGCTCGTTGCTTGTTCTTATGGCTTTTTTCCTTTTGCTTTTTTAATATTATTTTATTTTTCTGGCTGCTTAAAATGCCTCGACTGAGATCCTCGCTTTATTTTATTTTTACTTATTCTCTTTACTTTCTCTGCACGTATTGTCAATTTACTGTGAAATTGGTGCTGATCCATGGGTGAAAAATTTGTACAAAATATCCTAATAAAAATATTTAAAAAAAAAAATAATTGTCAAGCTGCAAAACTACTCCTACCGGTAAGTAACCATTTCATTTTGCAGCATGAATCTTTTCTGGATTCACATGCTGTGGTTTTATTCATTGTGGTGGTTGGGTTGAAGATGAGGTTACGGTTGTAAACAGATGTTTCAGAACCTTTTGTCCCACCTCTGCTTCTCGGTTTACTTGAACATCAATGCAACAGTGTATTGTGAATGTGTGTGCTGATGACCATGTGGCCACCATGCAAATATTGTTCAGAGGAGCGTTAGCTAGAAAGGCGATTGTTGCTCCTTTCTTTCTTGTAGTGTGTGCTCAAGCCTTTCCTCTTAGTTCAATGCCAGCTTTCTTGCGACATATTTCAATTGTCTGTGTTATCCATCTTGTGATGGCACTCTTTGTAACTGGTTCTCCTGTATTGTTGTTTCCAAATGATATGAAGAGTTGTTCTCCTTTCCTGTTGGTCTTTTGTTTTTTCTGTGTAATACATTATTGCTCTGCCGGCACCCAGAGTATGTAAAGCTTTCTCTGCTCGAATCATTAGGTTCTGGAAAAACTTGGAATTTGGATTGTTTGATTTCTGTGAAATTGTGATATAGCCTTAGGAAGGAACTGCGGGTTAGTTCTTAAGACTACCCTATCTTTGTGCATCTGTATCTATGGTTCCTGTACGGTGAGTGCCTCACTTCCTCTGATAGGTGAAGTCATGGCTGTTAGAAATGCTGCTTTTAGCGTAAAGAATTTTAAATTTGCTTTATAGATTGGTTCGAATGGTTCCTTCATTAACAGTATGAGAACCACATTAAGATTTCATGTGAGTGTTGGTGCACTCCTAGGTGGTGCTATACTTTTAACCCCTTTTAGAAATCTTTTGATTATTGGTGTAGTGAACAAACTTCTTCCTAAGTAATCCCTCATGCAGGCTACTAGTGCTGCTAGATGCACTTTTAGAGAAGCATTAGTTAGGCCTTCTTCTAACAGATGTGTTAAATATCTGATTACCGTTGTTTCACATGTCCTGTTTTGAAGCAGACTTATTTTGGCACCAATATGTGAATCTTTACCATTCTGCAGTATAACATTTTCTAGATGTTGCTTTCCTTTCTGGTAGTCATAGATGACCAAATCTTATGTCTTCAGGAGCCATGCTGCTAGATTCAAAGTGTTTGGTTCTGAATAAAGAACTCTTTCCCTTTCTATAGATAGCAGGTCTTGCAACATTGGCATCTTTTCCACTTCATGTGCCATTTTCATTAGGTATGAGTAACAAGTCTGTCTTGCCCACTGTGGAGCTAGGAGTATGAGCATCATTTGTGACTGTTTGAATTTGTTGATCACTCTTGAGAGCAGTGGTATCGGGGAAATGCGTAAGCAAATTTCCATGACCAATTTATCGACAGCGCATTCCCTAAAGACTAAGGTATGGCTATCTGGATGTGAAGAACTGGCATTTTGCGTTTTGTGGTGTTGTGAACAAGTCTATTTTTGGACTTCCCCCACTTTATGAAAATTCTCTAACATTGTTTGGTTCAGTTCCCACTCATGTGAGAGGGATGCTTGTCGGCTCAGTTTGCCTACTTTGTTCTCCCTGGTCTGTTGAGGTAAAACATTGTTGTTGTATTGTCTGTTTGTATTTGTATGGATTTGTTCCACAAGTGCTGTTGAAAGGCTTTCAACGCTACGAACACAGTTTTTAACTCCAGCAGGTTTATATGTTGGACTCTTGTGGGTTCCATATTCCTCTGACATTTAGTCTCCCCATGTGAGTTCCCCATCCGATATGTGAGGCATCCGTGATAATGGCCTGCGCTGGAGCTGTAGTCATAAAGGGTCTTCCTGCTTTTACATTTGTCTTGTTCCACCATCTCATTTCCTCCTGTATTTTTTTGCGTGAAAACCACTAGATCCTCCCTTCTCCACGTCGCTTGTGACCATTGTCTCCATATACGTTCTTGGATTGGTCTCATGTGAAGCCTCGCATGTGGTATTAGTGTTATACATGAAGCCATCATTCCTAATAATTTCCCCACCGTCCTCACTGTCAGAGACTGACCCTTCTGGTACTGAGAGCTTCTTGCGTTATGGCCTGTATTCTTTTTTCACATGGAAAAGCTTTTCCCTGAATTGTGATAATCTTCGCTCCCAAGAAGAGTTTCTGTTGTTCTGGCATGGGGGAAGTCTTCTCCATATTTATCGTGAATACCTGTTTGCGTTTCGTCATCACTTTTCTTATGTATTTTTTCCACTTTTATGCAGAGTTTGCTCTTACCATCCACTCGTCTAAGTATAGGCAAACATGTTTTCCCCTTCTTCTCAGATGCACGGCTACAGCCGCCAGGTACTTTGTGAATACTCTTGAAGCCAACTTTATGCCAAAGGGTAGTACTTTGAATTGATAATGTGTCTTGTTATCACAAACCGTAAGAACTTATTGTGTTTTGGGTTCATTGGGATGTGTAGATAGGCATCCTTTAGGTATAACGTTGCCATGAAAACCCTGCTGGACCGGAGGAATGACTGCTTGTAGAGTTGTCACTTTGAATTTTTGTGTTCTTATAAACTTGCTTAAGAAACAGAGGTCTAGTATCGACACCAGTGTCTTGTCTGGTTTTGGAACTAGGAAGTATGTTTGATAGACTCCTTGATTTTTCTCCCTGGAGGGTACTTTCTGCTGCCCGTTTTTCCAGCAGTTCCTTTACTTCTTTTTGAAGATATATTATCTCTTCCTTTGATTGTATTTTTGGCTTTGGATATGGTTTTAGTGGATGTTTCTCCTACTCTATGCAGTATCCATGTTGGATTATATTGAGATACTATTTGTCAGATGTCACCTTCCTCCACTCCTAGAGGAAGTTTCCTATTCTTTCCCCCACAGGTGATGTGTGTGGGTGAAGTCCAATTTTAGTGAGTCACTTTGTTGCCACCCCTCTTGATGGCAGGCTTCTTCCTCTTGTTTTACCACGAAAGGAGTGTCTTTGTGGTGTTTGGAATTCCCGCTGATGTGATGTTGACTGTGGCTGGCCTGCACTTTGAAAGCATTGGTGAGGTGTCCCTGTTTGAAAACCACTGCTTCCGGCAGGTATTCGTCGGGGCGATATCCCTTCTTGGCTGGCATCTAAACTTTAGGGTCAATTGACTTGGCCTTTTTCATTGTCTTTTTTGATTTGTTGCAGCCTGAAGTGTGATGCTTTGCAAACAAATGCTCACAATCAAATGGGCTTGTTGACTATGTTGGCTTGCACTTTGTTTTTGAAGCCGGATATCCTTAGCCATGCATGGCATCTTAATGTTGTCACTGTCACCGTGTGTCTTGCTGCTGTATCTGTGGCGTCTAATGCTGACTTTAGGCATGTGTTGGCAATATCTTTTCCCTCTTCAGCAAGGGCTTTTGCTCTTTCCTGATATTGTTGACAGGTGCTTCATTGACTGCCATCTCTTTCCAGTTTTGATGTGCATATCTATTTAGCAACACGTTTGAGTTTGCTATTCTCCACTGAGTAGCAGCTCCTCTTTCAAATTTTCTTCCCACCATTTTTATCCTCCTGAATTCACTATCTAGAGGAGGTCCAGAGGTGGTAGGAATATTTACTATCTGTCTAGCTGTGGCTACGATGATGTGATCTCCCACCACATTGCGCCAGATGTATGCTGGGTCTTTAGAGGAGTGCTTGTATTTTTCTCCACCCTGGGAGTAACTGCCTGTAGGAAAGTGGGTTTCTGTTGCAGTAACCTCCACCCCCCCCCCACACACACACACTTTTTGCCAGACTACTGATGCACTTTGACTTGATGTGCCCTGGGCCCCTGCCAATCAGGCTCCCAGGGCCTGTGTTCTTTCCCCAAAACTAACCCAATTGGCATCTCTGGCCACAGGTCAGCCCCTGGTAAATGGTACCATAGGTTCCCAGGGCACTGTGACCAGGGAAGACCTCTAAGGGCTGCAGCACCTATTGTGCCACCCTTAGAGCCCCTGTACCTTTACACAAACACACACACACTGCCTTAGCAGGCTGCGTGTTTTGGTGCAGAACAAAGTGAAGAGTCTACATGGCACACATCCCTGTGTGCCATGCCTACAACCCACTGCCCTGGCATAGATCAGTCACCCCTCTAGATTTGTGCACTATACCAGTGGTGAGGGTACAGGTGCATGAGCCCTGTACCCCTACAGTGTCTAAGTCCATTCTTAGACATTGTAACTGCAGTGCTGCCATTAAGAGTATATGGTGCTGGGAGTTTGTCATTACGAACTCCACAGCACCATAATGGCTACACTGAAAACTGAGAAGTTTGGTATCAAACTTCTCAGCACATTAGACCCACACTGATGCCAGTGTGGGATTTAATGAAAAATGCACACAGAGGGCATCTTAGAGATGCCCCCTGAAAACTAACCCACCTCTAGTGTCCAGGCTGAGTGGCTGCTTTCAGCTGCCACCACCAGACATGTTTCTGGACCCCTAAGTCGAGAGCCTGCTGCTCTCTGGGGCCTTAAACAATGCACATCCTGGGACAAGGTGCCAAGCCTCCTCCCCCAGGATGGGCAGGATTCACGAAGGGGAAGCTTCAAAGGCTTGCCGCCTTTGTGAGCTTCCCCAGGCCACTTGCTGCTCTCAGCAACTGGTCCCGACTGGTTCTGACCCCCACTTTGGGCAGGAGAACCGGCGGGAAAAACAAGTGAGGAAGAGAGGTGTGCCCATCTCTGCCAACTCCACCCCTCAGGTGGGCGAGGCGAGGTGAAGCACAACTCTCAGTCCACGCCATCTTGAAGATGGGGGGACTCAGCCAACCAGGGACAGTCTCATGCCCCCCTCCCACTGGAGGGTGGCATAATAGGGGGTGTACCCACCCCAGGGAAGGGACCCATTGGTCCCAGCCTTTTACCTACCTGTAACGCCCCTAAATCTAGTATTTAGGGGCACCCCTGAGCCTTGCTTCCTCAGACAAGAACCTGCAACAAGAAAAGAAGAAGACGGACCGAACAGCAGTGCCGAAGCTAACAAGAGGAAGACGCCCACTGACTTGGCCCCAGCCCTACTGGCCTGTCTTCACCTCGAACTCGTCCTGCAGCCAGCAACCTCGAAAACCCCGGAGGACCTGCCTGCCTTCAAGCACAAAGACTTTGGCTCCCGTGAACACCGGATTTGTTCATCTGCAACCTCTGGCTCCGGCTGGACACCGCAGATCTGCCCCACTCTGCACCCGCCGTCCACGGTCAGAGCGGGCAAACACCACGAGGAGGTCACACCGGCGATCCTGACCGGAGACCCGGCGACCCCTGACCTGCCTCAAGCCTCCAGCCGACGTCTGCAGCCTAAATCCAGAAGGCACCCCCTAACCGCGACCAGGAGCTGGTAAGAAGATCCGACCTCAAAAGGCACCCATGCACCCGACGCCCCACGGCCTTGTGTGCCCAAACCAACAGTGCCTAGCCAACCCCTAACTTACCTCTCGAAGTGGTGGTCGCACCCAGAAGACCTTCGTCCCTGAGCCTGCAGTGCCTTTACAAACGGGAGGTTCCCCCTTTGAAGCCAACTACGTCGAAACAGCACCCTGCACCCGGCCGCCCCAGTGCCGCTGAGGGTGCACCTTTGGTGCTACTTTGTTTCCCCATTTGCCCTGAGCTAAAGTCTAGGAGCTTTGCTCCCACAACCCAGTGGCCTGCTTACCAGTAGCCACCAACCGGAGGCCCCCTATCCCCCATTGGATAACATTGGGCCTCAGCACTCTGCACCCGGCCACCCTAGTGCCGCTGAGGGTGTAACGAGAGTGCATCCTTGACCCTGGGGGAACCCTTGTTCTAACCTCAGATGCTCAACTCCAAAGACCGATTACTTACCTGGTAACCATTAACTTCATTTCTCTCCATGGGAACCTATTGACTGTTTTTCTCTGAAAAATGTTCTAAGTGTGGAGTTGATTTGTATGGAAACCTGAAAAATAACTATTGTGTAAAACTGATTTTACTTACCTTTTCTCTAGGAAATGTCCCAGTGTGATATCTAGGCATATCACACTGAGTAGAAAAGTAATCTAAAAAGTAATCTCAAAAGTAACGTAAAAGTAACTTGCCTGTAATTTTCATTGCAAAGTCGATACAAAGTTATATGTACAGCATTTCACAGTATTGCATTACCAGTAATTCAAACTGTAACCATTTTAAAGTACATTTACAACTGCATTTCAAACTGTATATTTACTGCAAAGTATTTATCAACTTACCTGTGCCAGGCTTGCTTGGTTCTAGAAAATAAAATAACTGAAAGAATATTTTTATACAAAACCAATTGGTCTGAAGTTCAGTCTTTGAGTGTGAGAAATCATTTGCTGATTGAGTGGGTACAACAAATGCTTAACACTGTCCTCTGATACTGCCTTACTGCTCGACCACACTACCACAAATAGAGAGTGAGGTGCTATCTAACTTTACCTCTGCCTACCTTTGGGGATCCACTGGACTCTGTGCACACTATACCTCACTTTGGTATAGTATATACAGAGCTAGCTTCCTGCACTGCCCTGAAGGTTGCTGGTTCCTTAAATGATTCTCTCCCCTGATCCATGATGCTTAGGAGCATTGGGAGGAACTCGGTTTTGTTTTCTGATAAAATCAGTGTCTCCAGTAAGAAACAGCTCTGAGCCTTTTCTTTCTCCAGTTATATTCCACACCTCTCAGCTGCTTTTTTGACCAGTTGATTGTACATGGTCACATCATCTGAAAGCGATGGCATAGAAGGATAGGGGTCGATGGTTTCTACGGGGAGTCTGCCTCGAGATCCTGCCACTGGTCTTCTTAATCATCAATGTCCTGGTACAGACTGTCCTTCTGTATCATCTTCATAGAAGAGCTCCTGTTACCTCCTGAGGCTCAGGTGTTGGGGGGAGGGTTGTTCAAATTCATCCGAATCCTTTTCCTCTTGAGCCTTCCACCGTAGGTTTCAATGGCATCCTGCAAAGAGGCTTCAAATTCCTCTTACTTTTGTAAGATGGCCGCCATTACGGCTCCAAGTCTTTTCTTGTGCTCTATTTTAAGGGCATGTTCATCAGCGTCGAAGGAAGGTGTCGTTCTCCTTTTTGACGTCTTAGATTCAGCTGCTGTTGGTACAGCTGCCATCTTCATCTCTTTGTCTCAGCTTCAATCTTTTTTTGACACTGGGACCAGAGGGGATCTTTGTGCCTTGTCTTCCCTTTGGTTGGTGAAATTTTCGGCGCCCAGGCAGACTTGTGTTTTTGGGAGTCAGTTTTCAACTTGAACACCATTACCTTTTTTGGAGTTACCTGTCTTTTTCATTCGGCTTATAATGTTCTTTTCTGACGTATATGATCTTTTCTACGGAGTCTTCTCCTTCTGCTTAGTCAGCGGCAACATCTTCCTCACTCAACAACCCCAAATCTCTGAGTGAGGTAGTTTCCTTTTGCCCTTTCATAGCATAGTGTACAAGCCTTTGTCTTGCACCTTCCGTATTTTCACCTTAAACACCTCGCAGGATTCTGACTCATGGTCGATTGGCAAGGCAAAGATTGCAGGCCTGATGGCTGTCCCTCTGTGCAAACTTATGGTGGCACTGTGGGCAAAAAAGAAACTGTCTTCTCCATTTCAGGAGGAGCAGGGATCCCCCTGCCCGTGCATTCTCCCTAGATGAAAAAACTCCACTTACTTTGAGTTTTGCTTGGAGTTCTCAGAAATCACTTCCTTCGATATCACAAAGTTTTTCTTCAATTTTCTTTTATGAAAAAGAAAAAAACCCTTTGCTTCTTCATATTCCTCCTGTAGAATGGAGATCTAACTGATTCTTCCCGACACAACAGCGGTAAAAAAATCTGAAGATAGCGACCAAAAGTGAGACTTCCGGGGAGGGAGTCTGATGTCAGAAGAGGATGGAACAAGCACCAAATGGTGGGTACCATTAACGCCCAGCAAAAAAAAAAAAAAAGGGGGAGAGAGAGAAAACAATAAAAGGACTACTATATAAGAAACTCCAGATGCAACCACGAGATGGCAGAATGCACAGCATGTGAATCCAGTAAAGATTCACGCTGCAAAACTAAATTAATCAAAAGAAACAATATTTGATCTTAGTGTAAACTGCAATAGCTGACAAACTCTTAATAAAGCATAGCTTAACCCATCAGCTAATAAATACAACAGAGTGCGAGGTATAACTGCCTGACTCAAAGATTGTGCCTGAAATAAGTCTTCAAACAACAATTCATACACCTTGTCCATTTTGCTTCATAGCAACTTCTTGGAGAAGGTCTTCTTGCTTTCTTTATTACCCTCATGCATTTATCAGGTAATCAAGGTGTTGAAATTCTAGTTTATTCAGTAGCAATGCAGCTAACTCGTGAGACTGGCTCTAGTGACATATCTGTCCTTGCTTGTTTGTCAAAATAATATCTCTCTCTGCTGGAAGTTTGACCACCCTTAGGATTGACAGATGTAACAGATGTGATGACATTGGTTGTCTTGCCCACTGTGCTGTTATTGGCGTTATTTTGTAACTCCTGAACAAAGTGGAACTAGAAGAGAAACATAAGCAAATATCCCATCCCACTTTATTAACAAGGCATAGGCCTGTGATCTTGGATGGTAAAACCTGCCTACAAGGCTTCAGCATTTTTTTTCTTATGTGGTGAATATATCTGTTTGCTACATAAGCTGAATATTTGTTAGACCAAATGTTCTTTTAAGTCCCACTATTGTGACACTATATTATGCATTGTCTGTTTTCTCAGTAGATGGAGAATGATAACTTTGTTCCCTTCCATTGGCCGCAATTCCTGTGCCAACTTTCAAAGTGTGTATGACACTGTGCTACTTTGCTCATGAAAAACATTGTGCTTGCATCGTCTGTCCTGATCTGCACAACCTGTTTTTATATGGACTTTCAGAATGCTTTTAATGCTAGAAATACTATATTCAGTACTAAATAATTGTGTTTCTAGCCTTCCGCCTCTACTGAGGTCCACTGAATTTTTGTATTGTTTACATTCACACCCAACGTCTGTCCAGTGCATCCATTGTAATGATGGCTGACGGGACGGAAGGTTGAAAGATTCTCCCATTTTCTCGTGCATTCATCAACTGTGACCAATGATCGTTCTGCCACTTCTGAAATTTTAATGCCAAAGAACAACACTTTGCACTGGTACCAAATCAAACCATAAGTACTTTGTGTACTGGATGCATGGAGAATGAAAATGTACATCCATCAAGTTCCAAAAAGGAAATCATACTCATCTAGCAATAGAATGAAGTAATGTAGAGTTGTCATTTCAAACTTCTGTCTCTTCAAAAATCTCATATGAAAGACTGAGAATTGGTCTTATTGTAAGACCTTGCTTTGGTATTGGAAATTGAAGAGTACACCCTGTGTTCTTTTCTCTTGCAGTCACTTCTCCAAGGCTCCTTTGTACGGATGTTCTTGAACCTACTGTTGCAATAAGAGAATGATCTTTCCTTAGTGCTTGTAACTGATTTTATTAGTGGTTTCTTTAGAAAAATCTATGCACTATTTGTATCACGTGCATTTAGAATCTATTTGTTAAGAGTAATAGACTGACATTTGAGAGTCATTTTGAAGGGATTAATGCACTTCTTCCTTTGACCCTTCATTGGAAAATCAGTTTATGAATACCCCGTTGTCACAATCGGTTGTTGCAGCATTGCCTTAGTGTTTAAACTTGGGCCAATGAGATGCTCTCCAATAAACAAAGTGCTTATTCCACTTTAACTAGGCTTTAATTTCAGCTGAACTGACTATTCCATTCCTTCCCACGGTTTATGCCCATAAAGCAATCAGATTAGCAATCCACTGCTGAGTTTCAGTTGTTCTCCATCTTGTAAATTTTCAATTGTTAATGCCCTTGCTAAAGCTGGCTTAGTGAATACCTCATTGCCTTGCTACAACATTCTAGGTAACATCGAAAAATATACTTTTCCTCTTTACCAGAGTTAAGGTCTCAGATGACACAGATGCCTTCTTGTTTAGCGTCTAATTAGTGAACATAGGTCTATGTTGCCAATCTAACTGCGACACAATAAGTAATATAATCTGGAGATTGAGTGTCCACCTAGGTGCTATTCAATTTCTTTCAATAGAAACTTAATATCAATATTTTTCTAGACTGTCAGGAGGTGTGATGTGGCATTTTTCTATTCTCCACTTGGAAACCTTGTCAGTTTCATCCTCCAGTAAGTCCTGATTCATCAAACAAGAGGTGTGCAGTTGGCTTTATGCTTTAGTGGTCACTTTTCAACCTTTAACAGACTTCGCTATCAAGTTGACTTCTTTCGGCTTTTCATTGCCAATATTTTTGGGCTTCGATAAGGAGAAATGGCCTTTGTCTCACCTAACATTTGACAGAGGGTTTTTCTTTATCCACCTTGCTTTGATCAGCTGCACTTTCAACGGGGAAGATTTTACATTATCATTGGACGCATATATGTTTGGGTCTGACATTTTTACTCTTTGTTCCATTATGGGCTTAGGGTTTTTGGCGTCCTCTAACAAATGTTTTTCGGAGTGAATGACATTTGAACCGTCTATAAGGAAATGTCTTCTACTTCTGAATCAGCGCCTTGTTCCCCCCCTGAGCATTTTCAGCTGCTCTGCTGTCATTCCCAGAGAAACATATAGGTCGTTGTTTTTAACACTGAAAAAATCTTTCAAGTTTTCCATTTTTGCCCAATATGATAAAATTGTTTTTCAATGATTTGCAATTTCAGTTTAAATGTAGAACATGCATTTGAGTCTTCACAGATGTGCTCCTTCAAACATAACAAGCATACAGGGTGCTCCTCATTTAATGCAAACTTCCTGTTACATTTTTGACAGAATATAAATAGACGACACTGCATTTAGCAAAATGGCATCTAAAAGACAGTGGTTACGATCTCCTAATCAAATATTAAATGGCTTCTCTAAGGCCCTTGAAAAACCTGCATCTTTCAATTGATGGATGTCTCGGCATTCGTCTTAGGGTACCTAGTGAAACCTGACTGCAGACTTCTCCTGATGCCGTTCAATTTTCCTGGCAGCTCACCAAAACACCTCCAAACTCAGACAGAAAACATGAATCTAAAATGGAGGTCATGTATTTATGACCCATGCCATAATAAGTCAAATAGGCTTCACCTGTGGTCAAAGCCTAAAAACTACACTTCAGGACACAACCACTACATTGCAGAAAAATACATTGTATATTAATCTAGAAAAGGTTCATGCTGCATAAAGACCATCTCGGCTACATTCTAGGTTGAGTCCTGTAGCATTCTTCACACCAGCAGGCAAACACAATTGGAGTTGTAAAGGAGCTGAACTGCAGGCAGAGAGTAGACCAACTTGGCCACAGACAGCCAAACAGCACAGCAGAAGAGGCCCCGATGCGGAAGAGAAACAGGAGGACAGGACAGAAGCAATCTGCCAGCTCAGGTGAGTCAGACGGTGTAGGAAGCTGGCTCTGCATATTATGGAGGTTCTCGGTCGCACAAAGACGCTGCAGGCTCAGACCAGAAGGCTCAACGAAGGTGACCAACTGCTGGGCAGGTAAGTTGGAGAGTTGCTGGACACCTGGGCACCGCCGGCTAGGCTTGCTAAAGTTGGGGGCTGAGGATGCAGAGGTGCCTTTTGGTGTCAGGTTTTCTTTGCTGGAGTCAGTGGCGGCCGGGGCGACCCTTCGTGAATAGGCTGCAGGCAACTTCGTGGGTCCAGGAGAGGTCAGCCTCCGATGGAGACTAGGTCAGGATCGCTGGGGAGACTTCACAGGACAGGTGAGCAACTCAAAATCGGGCCGTGGGCTTCAGTTGCAGAGTCGGCAGGGGTCGCGGGTCCGGAGTCCTTGGTGTAGTTTCTTTTTGGACAGGGCCGCGGCCCTCGTGAGATCTGGTCTTTGTCGAAGAGTGGGCAGTCTTCCTCTGGTTTCTGGAAGGTTGCTGACCACGTGTAGGAAGCTGGCTCTGTATATTCTATACCAAAGCAAGGTATAGTGTACCCAGAGTCCAGTAGATCCCCAAAGGTAGGCAGAAGTAAAAGTAGATCATACCTAGGCTTTCCTGTTTTCAGTTTCTATTTTTGGTAAATTCTGGTGGGGTTTTTTCAGTACCTTAAAAAAACAATGGTTATCAGTGGTTACACATTTTCGCGCCATTAAAAACAACAGAAACAGTGTTTTTCCGGTGTTTATCGAATTTTAATTTAATTTTAATTATTGCTTGCCTTCTGCACTGATAGTGCATGTGTATAGTTAGCGTGTGCACAGGGTATATAAGGTCCAAATACATTTTTACTGCACCAGAATGGACCACAAATTCAATAGCATTCTTCATTATCTCTGAAGATTGTAAAGATACTTTCAGCATACCATTTCGCAAGTGACAAGGATCTCTTTCAGGGAAGCACTTCAGCTCAGGTATCGATTTTGACAGGCCATCATATAACTTTTTCATATACGTAGCTGAATCACTGCAAATACAAGCATTATCACTCCAATCTTTATTGAACTTGGTAGGAACTTTTTTCAGCAGCATTCCATGTGACACTGCATTGCATGTTTACCAAACATCTGGTGTCATGTTTTCACCACTATCTCAGATGCTTGGTGACAACTTTCTTTTCACATATACCTGTCACTACATCTTGCATTGAATGTTTAAAGCCTGGGGTGTTTGGCAATTCACTTCAATCAATACTGACTCACTAGAAAAGGGGGCAGATGTATCAAAGGATTTCACCCATTCTCTGTCTGTGGGTAATTGTGATGATAAATATTAGGAAAGATTCTTATGAAACCAGCCATTTTACCTATCAGTGAAATCAAATGTAGCCAAAATATCAAATATGATTTTGATATTTCCCAATGTTCTACAGTTTAGAAAATAACTAAATAAGACCTAAAACATGCATCTAAACACTGCATCTTTAGACCAAAGATCACAAAACTGAAAAAGGCAGGAGGAAGAAGAGACAATGTTTTAGTGACATCCCTAAACAACAAAACTCAAGCAGAGTAATGTTAGCCCAGTCTTTCTTGATGCTACCTTGTATAACAAAGTTACATTGTATTGGCCCCTTCAGGAAGAAATAAAAATGACTTTCACTCATCTTTTCCTTTCTTTATGGCACTTAGTTTGTGGTTGCAAAGGTGTTTTTTCAGTGTTTATATGTTTACACTGGTGATGGCTATTCTCCTTTTGGTGGGGTTTTATCAGTTATTATAGGTTTAAACCTAAAACCAGATAGCCTAATCATACCTTACTCTCTATTTGTGCTAATGTGGGCGAGTAGTAAGGCTTTATCAGAGAGTAGTGTTAAGCATTTATTGTTGTAGGAAGCTGGCTCTGTATATACTATACCAAAGTGAGGTATAGTGTGCACAGAGTTCAGTGGAACCCCAAAGGTAGGCAGAGGTAAAGTTAGATAGCACCTTACTCTCTATTTGTGGTAGTGTGGTCGAGCAGTAAGGCAGTATCAGAGGACAGTGTTAAGCATTTGTTGTACACACTCAGTCAGCAAATGAATTCACACACTCAAAGACTGAACTTCAGACCAATTGTTTTTGTATAAAAATATTCTTTTAGTTATTTTATTTTCTAGAACCAAGCAAGCCTGGCACAGGTAAGCAAAAAAATACTTTACAATAGTAATGCAGTTTGTAAACAGTTTGAATTGTAATTGCATGTGCACTTTGTTTTGACTTACAGTATGGTTGCAGAGAAATGCAATACTTTGTAAATACAGGATATAGACTTGAATGGAATTTTCAGTAAAATACCAGGTAAGTTACTTTTCAGATTACTTTTCTTACTCAGTGTAGTATACCTGGATATTACACTGGGACATTTCCTGTAAACCGGTAAGTGAAAGCGTTTTTGTTAAACAGTACAATTTTAAAGAATTTCTTTAGGTTTTCAAACTCCACACTTAGAAACTTTTCCAAGAAAAACAGTCAATGTTATCCTATGGAGGAAAGGAAAATGCTACTTACCCAGTATGCATCTGTTCTTGGCATATAGAGCTGTAGAGTCATATGCTATGCATAGATCGCCATTGAGTGTTGGGTCCGGATGTTTGCACTTTGTTTTTCTTCGAAGAAGTCTTTCCAGTCACGCGGTAGGTGACTCCTCCTTTCGGTGATAGTGCGCATGGGCATCGACTCCATTGTTATATTGTTTTCCCGCAGAGGGTGATAATGGAGATAGTAGGAGTAGTAAAAGGAGATGTCCATGAATGCATGTATCTAAATAAGATGTTACTGCAACAGGTATAGGTACCCGGGGAGGTGAGTGGGCGCATATGACTCTACAGCTCTATATGCCAAGTACAGATGCATACTGGGTAAGTAGCATTTTCCGTTCGAGGCATATGAGCTGTAGATCATATGCTATGCATAGACTATATAGCAGTTATCTCCCAAAGCGGTGGCTAACCTATATCTGTTGCAGTGGTCTGAAATAGTGTACGTAAAACTGCCTGGCCCACTCTAGCTTGTTGTCTTGCTAACACATCTACACAATAGTGTTTTGTGAATGTGTGAGGTGCAGACCATGTTGCAGCTTTGCATGTGTCATCTATGGGTATATTTCCTAAGAATGCCATAGATGCCCCCAGTTTGCGTGTAGAGTGTGCGCTCTAGGGCGAACTGTTAATGTTCGCTTTGCTTTTGCGTAGCATATTTGAATGCACTTGACTATCCACCTTGTAATTCCTGATTTTGATATCGGATTGCCTTTGTGTGGTGGAGCAAAAGCGACAAAAAGTTGATTTGTGTTACGGAAAGGTTTTGTCCTTTCTATGTAATACAGCAATGCTCTCTTTACATCTAATGTGTGTAGGGCATGTTCTGCTACTGAATCTGGTTGAGGGAAGAACACGGGTAACGCAACAGATTGATTGACGTGAAAGGCAGAAATGACTTTAGGAAGGAATTTAGGATTAGTCCGAAGAACCACTTTATTTTGGTGCATTTGTAAAAAGGTTCTTCTATAGTTAATGCCTGAAGCTCACCCACTCTTCTGAGGGGTGTGATAGCCACAAGGAAAGCAGTTTTCCATGTGAGAAATTGCAGTTCACATTTGTGCAATGGCTCAAAGGGTGGACCCATTAGTCTGGTGAGGACAATGTTGAGATTCCATACTGAAGCAGGTGGACGTCTTGGGGGAATGACTTGAGTCCCTCCGTAAAGGCTTTGATAACAGGCACTCTAAAAAGAGATAGATGTTGCCTATTCAGTAGGTATGCAGCAATTGCAGCCAGGTGTAATCGTATGGAAGTGTACGCTAAATTGGACCACTGTAGATGTAACAAATAACATATGTTTTGTACAGAAGCATCAAGAGGGTTGATGTGGGTGTTATTTTTGATAATATTCATGCAGTCTGCGGTAGATTAAGATAGCCAAACTCTAAGACTTCAGGAGCCAGATCGCCAGATTGAGTTGACTGGGGTCCGGATGTCTTATGTCTCCATGGCTCTGTGTGAGAAGATTGGGTGTAAGAAGTAATTTTTGGTGAGGAACTAGTGAGAGTTCCAATAGGGTTGTGAACCACGGTTGCCGTGCCCATGTGGGAGCAACTATTAGTGTCAGGGACGCTTGTTTGAGGTTCCGAACCACTCATGGAATGAGTGGGAGAGGCGGAAAAGCGTAAGCAAATATCCCTGACCAATTCATCCATAGTGCATTGCCTTTGGACAATGGGTGTGGATACCTGGACGCGAAGTTTTGGCGTTTTGGTATGTGGCGAACAGGTCTATGTGAAGGACTCCCCAACGTTGAAAGTATGGAAGGAGGACCTGAGGGTGGAGTTCCCATTCGTGTATTTGCTGTCCCTGCCTGCTGAGATCTGCAATCTGGTTGTTGACTCCTGGGAGATGTTCCGCTAGGAGATACATTTTGTGATGAATGGCCCACTTCCAGATGTATTGGGCCAAACTGGACAGTTGGAGAGTCAATCAATCATCAATCAGGGGTTTGTTAAAGCGCAACTACTCACCCGTAAGGGTCTCAAGACGAGAGTGTGTGTGTCCCCCTGTTTTTGTATGTAATACATGGCTGTCATGTCTGTACGAATTAGGACAGCTTTCCCCTTTAGGTGAGTTTGAAACGCCTTGAGTGCTAGGAATATTGCAAGCAGCTCTAGGTGATTGATGTGAAGCAACCTTTGGTGTTGGCTCCACAAGCGTTGCACTGTGTGCTGTTGTAGATGAGCTCCCCAGCCAGTGAGGGACGCGTCCGCTGTCAGTACTATCTGTGGAACCAGGTCTAGGAATGGCCGTCCTTTTGATAAATTTTGTGTGTTCCACCACTGCAGAGAGCGAGGAGTACAGCCGCTTACCAACACTAGATCGGTTAATAGACCGTTTGACTGGTTCCACTGATTGGCTAAGCATTCCTGAAGTGGGAGCATGTGCAACCTAGCATGGGGAACTATCATGATGCAAGATGCCATCATCCCCAGCAGTTGCATGTAAACCCGAGCTGGAAGTGATTGATTGGGTTGAAACTGGAGAACTAAAGCCTCAAGTTGCGAATTCTGGCTGCGTTGGGAAACGCTAGAGCCTTTTGAGTATCTAAAGTGGCTCCTAGATAGTTCTGAGTCTTGGCAGGTTGAAGATGTGATTTTAGCACGTTGACTGTAAACCCTAGTTGATGTAGTAACTGAATGGTTATGGAAGTATGTTTGAGACATTGTTGGTACGTGCTGGCCTTGATGAGCCAGTCGTCTAAGTATGGGAAGACATGAATGCTTTATCTTCTCAGGTGAGCAGCTACTACCGCCAGACACTTCGTGAAGACCATGGGGGCAGTGGTGACTCCAAATGGAAGTACCTTGAACTGGTAATGTTGGCCCGCTAACAAACCTGAAAAATTTGCGATGAGCAGGGTGGATTAGAATATGAAAGTAGGCGTCCTTTAAGTCTAGAGTGGACAGAAAGTCGTCCTTTTGCAAAAGAGGCAGTACCTGTTGACGTGTTACCATGTGGAAATGGTCTGACTGTATGTAAAAATTTAGCTCCCTGAGATCTAATATTGGTCTGAGTGAGCCGTCTTTTTTTGGGTATTAGGAAGTAAAAGGAGTACACGCCCGACCCTTGTGATGTAGTGGTACGGGTTCTATAGCTCCCTTTAGAAGTAACGACTGTACCTCTTGTTTGAAGAGGTGTAGGTGATCCTGCGAAAGTTTGTGTGACTTTGGAGGAATGTTTGGAGGAGTGTTGATGAACTCCAGGCAGTAACCAGAACGGATAATCTCTAGAACCCATTTGTCTGTTCTTATTGACAAATAAGTTGGTAGGAAATTTGACAGTCTTCCCCCGACCGGTGTTAAGTGGTCGGGGGAAGTACAGGTAAGTCACTGTTTTGTATTGGAGGGAGAGGTGCATGTGTTTGAACCTCTACCTCTGCCGTTGTTTCCTCTGTAACCCCCTCTGAAGTAATTTTTAGAGCCAGAGGGTTGGTTATTACCCTTGTAGGTGGACGTAGTGTCTGAGGAAGCAGTTTTGGACCCTATTCGATAGAATGAGCGCTGAAAGGAACCACAGCCTTGTGTTGACTGAAGGGCTCCCATGAATTTGGCCACTTAGGTATCCTTTTTCATTTTTTCTAATGAAGAATCTACCATTGGGCCAAAGAGGTGCTCCTTATCAAAAGGTGCATTTAGTATGGAGGTTTGGACCTCTGGTTTGAACCCAGAAATACGTATAGCCAGGCGTGCCTTCTTAAAAGGACACTGGTGTTTACCGCTCTAGCGGCTGTGTCTGCAGCATCTAGGGAGCATCTAATTTGATTATTCGAAATCAGTTGACCCTCCCTCACTAGGTCTTGAGCTTTAGCTCTATGCTCGTTGTAGAAATTGGAGTAACTGTTCCATTTCATCCCAGTGTGCACGGTCGTATCTGGCTAGCAATGCTTGTGTGTTAGATATGCGCCAGAAGTTTGCTGCCTGAGAGGCCACCCTTTTCCCTGAAGCCTCAAGGAGCTTAGATTCTTTATCTGGGGGTGGAGCATCTCCTGTAAATTGGGAGTTGGCTCTTTTACGTGCATTGGATACCACTAACGAATCCAATGTTAATTGTCCTTTTATGTACACTGGGTCAGATGGTGCAGACTTATATTTTTTATCTACCCTAGGGGTAAGGATACGTGCCCTGACCGGATCATTAAATATATCGTCGACATGCCTACTCACTCCTTTGAGCATGGGTAACATGTGTGATGATTTTTGTGTACTGCTAAGGGTTTCAAAGAGGAAATCCTCTTCGAGGGACTCTTTATGGAGCTGCACCCCATGATAATTAGCAGCTCTACCCAGCAATTCAATGTACCCTACACTGTCATCTGGTGGAGAGGGCTTGGTAGGGTTTAAGTCAGGATCATTGCCTGGTGGCGAGTCAGTGTTGTAGTCCTCCCATAGGTCTGTAGGCACTGGCTGAATATCATCCTCCCCATTCCCATTGTCATCCCCATCATCCTGATTGTCAGGTGTATGTGGTGGTGAATGCTCAGGTGAAGATGGCACAGGTAGAGACTGAGGAGAAGGAGGTGATGGAATATGAAGAGGAAGAGAAGGAGGGTAAGGGTTATTTCCAACCGTCCTCTTCTTTAGAGGAATGTGATACTCCTCTTCTGCATCAGTTCTCCTTTTTAAAGTCACTTTGGTGGTAATATGTCCAGTAGTGGGATGAATGTACAACACTTTCTGTTTCGGGTCTGGTTTATCGAGCGGATCTTCGAAACGGTGCTTTTTTGGCGACTTCGATGCACAATGCTGTTTCGACGTCGAAGATTTCGGTGCTGACGGCTTCGAGGTTGGTGTTTTCAGATCCGAAGTGTGTTTCGGTGCCGAGTGTTGTGGGTCGGAGCCGGACTTAGGCTTTGATCCAGAGGTTTTCGGCTCGGTGCCCGATTTGGCATGAGGCTTTTCGGAGCCGGAAGGCTTTTTTATAGGCTTCGGTGCTGAGCCAGAAGGCAGGGCGTCAGAAGCATGGTCTCGGTGCCGACCGGAGCCCGAGGGCACGGGTTGGTCTGGAGACTTCTTTTTCGGTTGAGGTGAATTTCGGGTTGAGGGAGGATCTGTACTTGCAGTACGTTGTCCATGTGGGATGTCTTCATCCTGGTCGGAGCAGTATTCGGAAACCGAGATCGGTTCCTGTTCTTCCTCGGCCCCGATAGCATCGCTGGCTTCTTCCTCCGATTCTGGTCCGAAGAGGTCCGGAATGGAGCCTGTGTGCTGGCTATGCATGTTGCGACGTCGAGCCAGACGGTCGCTAAGCGTCTTCTTGGAGCTGAAAGCCCTGCACGAGTCGCAGTCCAGTTCACTGTGCTCAGGGGATAAGCGCAGGTTACACACTTCGTGTGAGTCAGTGCGCGGGTATTTCGCGTGGCACCAAGGGCAGAATTTAAATGGAGTTTGTTCCATCGACTGCGAGTCGAACCGATGGGGTAGGCCCGACGGCCTACCACGAGCTCTCCGATCGAAAGAGGGTTTTTTATCAGTAAACACGACACGCGAAGAATGGAATACGCGATCGGAAACAATACCGTCGAGGTAGAGTGTCTTGCGCACCGAGGGAAACCGAAGGAACGGTGTCGAACCGGAGCGCATCAACTAACATCCGTACCCGATGGCAGAAAAAAACAATCCAACAATGGAGTCGATGCCCATGCGCACTATCACCGAAAGGAGGAGTCACCTACCTCATGACTGGAAAGACTTCTTCGAAGGAAAACAAAGCGCAAACATCCGGACCCAACACTAGAAGGCGATCTATGCATAGCATATGATCTACAGCTCATATGCCTCGAACATGGTGTTATCGGTTTTAAGGTAAGTATTTGGTAGTGGGAATTGAGGTTCTGAGGGTAGACTCAGGGGTCCCCCAGGGTCAGGGATGCACTCTTGTTACACCCTCAGCTGCACTAGGGCGGCCGGGTGCAGAGTGCTGAGGCCCAATGTTATCCAATGGGGGATAGGGGGCCTCCGGTTGGTGGCTGCTGATGAGCAGGCCACTTGGGTGTGGGAGCAAAGCTCCTGGACTTTAGCTCAGGGCAAATGGGGAAACAAAGTAGCACTAAAGGTGCACCCTCAGCGGCAGTAGGGAGGTAGGGTGCAGGGTGCTGTTTCGACATCGGGCGCCCTGTTTGCAATAGGGAACCTCCGGTTTGCAAAGGCACTGCAGGCTTGGGGACAAAGGTCTTCTGGGTGCGACCACCACTTCGAGAGGTAAGTTGAGGGTTGGTTAGGCACCGTCGGTTTGGCCACCCAAAGCTGTGCGGCGTCGGGTGCAGGGGTGCCTTTTGGGGTCGGATTTTCTTACCAGGTCCTGGTCGCGGTTGGGGGGGGACCTTCCAGATTTAGGCTGCAGGCGTCGGCTGGAGGTTTGAGGCAGGTCAGGGGTCGCCGGATCTCGGGTTAGGATCGCTGGTGGGACCTCCTCGTGGTGTTTGGCCACTCGAGTTTGGGCCGTGGACGGCGGGTGCAGAGTAGTGCGGATTTGCGGTGTCCGGCCAGAGCCAGAGGTTGCAGATGAACAAATCCGGTGTTCACGGGAGACACAGTCTTTGTGGTTGAAGGCAGGCAGGTCCTCCGGGGTTTTCGAGGTTGCTGGCTGCAGGACACACCGGGATGTCGCAGGAGCAGGTTCGAGGTGGAGGCAGGCCGGTAGGGCTGGGGCCAAGTCAGTGGGCGTCTTCCTCTTGTTAGCTTCTGCACGGCTCTTCGGTCCTTCTTCTTCTTCTTGTAGTTTCTTCTTGTCTGAGGAAGTAAGGTTCAGGGTTGTCCCTAAATACTAGATTTAGGGGCGTTACAGGTAGGTAAAAAGGTTGGGACCAATGGTTCCCTTCCCTGGGGTGGGTACACCCCCTATTATGCCACCCTCCAGTGGGAGGGGGGCATAAGCCACCTTCCAGTGGGAGGGGGGCATAAGCCTCTCCCTGGTTGGCTGAGTCCCCCCATCTGTAAGCAGGCGGGGACTGAGAGTAGTGCTTCACCTCGCCTCCTTCACCTGAGGGGTGGAGTTGGCAGAGGTGGGTACACCTCTCTTCCTCACTTGCTTTTCCCGCTGGTTCTCCCGCCCAAAGTGGGGGTCAGAACCAGTGGGGACCAGTTGCTGAAAGCAGCAAGTGGCCTGGGGAAGCTCACAAAGGCGGCAAGCCTTTGAAGCTTCCCCTTCGTAAACCCTGCCCATCCTGGGGGAGGAGGCTTTGCACCTGGTCCCAGGATGTGCATGGTTTCAGGCCCCAGAGAGCAGCAGGCTCTCGACCCAGGGGTCCAGAACATGCCTGGTGGTGGCAGCTGAAAGCAGCCACTCAGCCTGGACACTAGTGGTAGGTTAGTTTTCAGGGGGCATCTCTAAGATGCCCTCTGTGCATTTTTAATTAAATCCCACACTGGCATCAGTGTGGGTTTAATGTGCTGAGAAGTTTGATACCAAACTTCTCATTTTTCAGTGTAGCCATTATGGTGCTGTGGAGTTCGTAATGACAAACTCCCAGCACCATATACTCTTAATGGCAGCACTGCACTTACAATGTCTAAGAATGGACTTAGACACTTTAGGGGTACAGGGCTCATGCACCTGTACCCTCACCACTGGTATAGTGCACCCAGCTGGAGGGGTGACTGATCTTTGCCAGGGCAGTGGGTTGTAGGCATGGCACACAGGGATGTGTGCCATGTGGACTCTTCACTTTGTTCTGCACCAAAACACGCAGCCTGCAAAGGCAGAGTGAGTGTAATGGTACAGGACCTCTAAGGGTGGCACAATAAGTGCTGCAGCCCTTAGAGGCCTTCTCTGGTCACAGTGCCCTGGGTACCTTTGGTACCATTTACCAGGGGCTGACCTGTGGCCAGAGATGCCAATTGGGTTTAGGCTTCAATGCAGTTTTAGGGAAAGAACATAGGCCCAGAGTACCTGATTAGCAGGAGCCCAGGGCACACTCAGTCAAAGCACATCAGCAATTCAGCAAAAAGTGGGGGCAACCATGCAGAAAGAGGGCACTCTCACACAATTGTACACACTCAGGCAAGAAATGATGTCACACACTCAAAGACTGAACTCAGACCAATTTGTTTGTGTAAAAATATTATTTAGTTGTGTTTTATTTTTCTAGAACCAAGCCAGGCCTGATACAGGTAAGTATAATAATACTTTGCAAGATTTATGCAGTGAAATACAGTTTGAATGCAGTTGAATGCAATTGGATTGGTTACAGGTAAGTCATTTGTTTATAAAACAGTTTGAATTACTTTTCAGATTACTATTAAAGTTATTTTCTACTCAATGTGATGTGCCTAGATATCACACAGGGACATTTCCTAGACAAAAGGTAAGTATATCAGTTTTTGTACATATGGAGTTTCTCAAGGTTTCATACAAACCAACTCGACAGAACAATTTTCACAAGAAAGCAGTCAATGCAGTCCTATGGGAGAAAACAATGTTATCAACTTAACGGTAAATACTTAGGTTTGGGAGTTAGTTTTCTGGGGTAAGAACCAGGGTTCCTTCAGGGTCAAGGATGCACTCTCAGCTGCACTAGGGCGGCCGGGTGCAGAGTGCTTCGGCCCAATGTTATCCAATGGGGGATAGGGGACCTCCAGGTTGTGGGAGCAAAGCTCTGGGAAAAGGGGGATCTGATTTAGCACACAAGGTGCACCCACAGCGGCCGGGTGCAGGGTGCTGTTTTGGCGTTGGGTGCACTGTTTTCAATGGGGATTCTCCGGTTCCAAAAAACACTGCAGGCTCGGGAATAAAGATCTTCTGGAGGCGACCACCGGTTGGAGAGGTAAGTTGGAATGTCTTGGGATGCCCAGACACCTTCGGTTGGGCCACCCAAGGCCGTGGGACGTCGGGTGCAGGGGCTGTCTTTTGGCGTTGGGTTTTTCTTACCGGCTCCGGTTGCAGTCGGGGGGATCCTCCAGAAAGGGGCTGCAGGCGTCGGTTGGAGACTCGAGGTAGGTCAGGGATCATCGGATCCCAGGTCAGGATCGCCGGGGAGACCTCCTCGGGGTGTTGGGCCACTCGAACTCAGGCCGTGGGCGTCGGGTGTAGAGTGGTGCAGACTCGCGGATTTGGCCGGAGCCAGAGTCTGTGGGTGAGCAATCCGGTGCTCATGGAAGACAAAGTCTGGTTTGGGAAGGCAGGGCAGGTCCTCCGGGTTCTTGGGGGCTGCAGGACACACCGGGATTTCGCTGGAGCAGGTCGAGGTCGGGACAGGCCGGTAGGGCTGGGGCCAAGTCAGTTGGTGTCCTACTCTTCTTCTTTCAGCACGGTTTCTTCTGTCCTCCTCCTTCTCTCTTCTTGACTGAGGCGGCAAGGTTCAGGATTGCCACTAAAGAAGGGGCGTTACAGGTAGGTACAGGTCGGGACCAAAGGGTCCCTTCCTTGGGGTGGGTACACCCCCTATTATGCCACCCTCCAGTGGGAGGGGGGCATAAGCCTCACTCTGGTTGGCTGGGTCCCCCCATCTGCAAGATGGTGAGGACAGAGTTGAAATGAAATGAAATTTGTACTTGTAAAGCGCACCCATACCCCCAAAGGGGTGTCCAGGCGCTGTACGCATACCGCTGTGGAACACTTCCTGGCTTTTCCCTGTGAAATGTCCACTCCTGGGCACCCCCAGGGTGAAGCCAGGCATCCCAGCGCTGTTGGGGCCGTTGTGGAGATTAAGCAAGCTTTTGCCCAGAGTTGCAGAGTGGGACCCATGATTAGAATAGGCACCGAGGCGAGAATTATCAGGTCCGAGGAAATGAGCCTAAGACCCGCCGAGGCGGGAGTGAACCCTGGTCCCGGGCCAGATCTCTGCATCAGGGTCTGCCGCTCTAACCATTGAGCCACACTTCTCCACTTGTTGTGCTTCACTTAGTCTTCCCCACCCAAAGCGGAGGTCAGAACCGGTGGGGGCCAGTTGCCTGGAGCAGCAAATGGCTGGGGTAGCTCACAAAGGCGGCAAGCCTTTGAAGCTTCCCTTTCGTGGGCCCAGCCCATTCTGGGGGAGGCAGCTTGGCACCTCGACCCAGGATGTGCTTTGTTTCGGGACCCAGAGAGCGGCAGGCTCTCAACCCAGGGGTCCAGAAATGTCTTGTGGTAGCAGCTGGCGAGCAGCCACTCAGCCAGGACACTAGACTTAGGTAGTTTTTCAAGGGGAATCTCTAAGATGCCCTCTAAGTGCATTTTTCATTAAATACCACACTAGCATCAGTGTGGGTTTAATGTCCTGAGAAGTTTCATACCAAACTTGAGGTGTGGCGCCGCGCTAGGGCGACTGACGCTGGAATCTGGGGCTCACGGTTTGATCCCCGGCACCGGCGGCAGGTCAGCCCAGCACCATGTGACTCTGGGCAATAGCTTGCTTAATCTTCCCGACGGCCCCCAGCGCCAGGATGCCTTCGGGTAGCTGTTCGCACTTTACAAATACTGGATTTACATTTTACATTTACTTCCCAGTTTTCAGAAAAGCCATTATGGTGCTGTAGAGTTCGTAATGACAAACTCCCATACCATATACTCTTAATGGCAGCACTGCACTTACAATGTCTAAGAATGGACTTAGACACTGTAGGGGTACAGGGCTCATGCACCTGTACCCTCACCACTGGTATAGGGCACCCAGCTAGAGGGGTGACTGATCTATGCCAGGGCAGTGGGTTGTAGGCATGGCACACAGGGATGTGTGCCATGTGGACTCTTCACTTTGTTCTGCACCAAAACACGCAGCCTGCAAAGGCAGTGTGTGAGTGTAAAGGTACAGGACCTCTAAGGGTGGCACAATAAGTGCTGCAGCCCCTAGAGGCCTTCCCTGGTCACAGTGCCCTGGGTACCTGTGGTACCATTTACCAGAGTCTGACCTGTGGCCAGAGAGTGCCAATTGGGTGTACAAGGTACAGTTTTGGTGAAAGAACACAGGCCCTGGGGACCTGATTGGCAGGGACCCAGGGCACATCAAGTCAAAGTGCATCAGTAGTCTGGCAAAAAGTGGGGGGGTTACTGCAACAGAAACCCAGCTTCCTACAATACAGAAAACCAACTGACTGCAACAGCCTTCTTCCCTTCAATAGCCACCATTTCAAGGCACTCCGAGAGAACCTACCATACGGACAATTCTTGAGATTAAGAAGGAATTGCAGCAACACTAACGATTGAGGTACAAGCGGATGTCCTCAGTAACAATCTCCATAACAAGAGCAGCACACAACCTTTTGGTCTTTTAATGATGACAGATGGATCCTTTTTTTTTTTTTTTTTTTTTTTTTTAGTTTCAAAATCTTTATTTCAATTTGTTCTTTTCTTTTTTATATAACTTTTTTTATTAAACATACATCGGACACATGGACAATATACAGAGGAAACATCAAGGTATACATCTCATAAATCTCAGGGGTATTTTCTAATCATTTTACACAGAAGGAATGTTACGGAGGGGGGGTGTCATGTTCAGCAGCACAGGGAGGGGCACAGATTTCTCCTCGATAAGTATTCCATGGGCCCCATATTCGTGTCCATTTCCCAGGGCAACCCCTTGCCAGATATACAGTTTTTTCTCGAAACATACACCAGTCTAAATCCTTTCCCCAATCATCCAAAGCGGGTGTGTTCGCCGCTCCCCATAGCTGTGCAATGTTCCTCTTGGCGAGCATGAGCCCAAGTGTAACCCATTGTATTTGGTGGGTGTTTAGGTCAGTAGGCTCCCATATATTCAGGAGGCATCGTCGTGCCTCTGGGAGGAGACGCACTGATAGCACCGAGTTGATCACGTCGTGGATTTTTTGCCAGTAGAGACCCACCTGCGTACACTCCCAGATAATGTGCATGAATGTCCCTATGTGTCCACACCGTCTCCTACAGTCCCCACTGTCTGCAAGTCCCATGCGGATAAGGCGAGGTCCCGTGACATAGGCCCTATGTAGGATTTTAAGTTGGACAAGTCTGAGTCGTGCTGAGATGGCTACCACCCGGGGGGAGGAGACCGCATCCTGCCAGTCCTCATCATCTATTTCCACTCCGTCTGCTACCCATTTACTCCGCAGGACCTGGAGAGGATCTTCGGTGTTGTTGACTAATTTTTGGTAGATCAGTGAAATAGTTTTATCAGGTAGGTGTCCATCAAGTATCCTGTCTTCTAGTGGGGAGGCGTCAGGAGGGAGCTTGCTCTCGGGGAGTGCCCGTAGGAGCGAATGGGATATTTGCGCATACCGGAAGTACTCGGTGTTTGCAAGTGCATATTCCGCTTGGAGTTCGGCGAATGTCTTGATCCCTCTCGGGCCCCAGATGTCTTTAACTTGAGAGATGCCAATACGATCCCACCTGTCAAATCCTTTTGTTTTCCACAGGCTACCCAATATCTCTGAGTCCCATAGCGGGGTAGACATCGTTAATTGTCGGCCCCACCCGAGTGAGGAGGACGCCTCGTGCCAGATCCGGACCGCATGCCTAGTAGGCCCCGTCAAGATATATTTCCGGGGTCTTGCATATAATGCCCTATTATAATTACCCCCAGGTAGTATCCACTTATCCATCGCATAGCCAGGATCCTCAATTCTGCCATAGGTACCGTGGTTAACTGCTACCAATTGCGCAGCCCAATAATATTTTTTGATATCCGGGAGGCTGATGCCTCCATCATACCAGTTTAGCGTCAGTTTGGTTAGGGCGATTCGAGGTCGCCCCTCCCAGAGCAGCTGCCTCTGTAGTCCTTCAATTTCCTTAAAATATTGCGGGGGATGGGATCCAGAGTATTATGTAATATGTACAGGAATCGCGGCAGGGACATCATCTTGAACAGAGTAGCTCTACCCAAGAGGGAGATGGGAAGCGATTTCCACCTGGCTACATCTGCTTTCAGTCTGCTCAGAGGGGGAAGGAGGTTATGGTCATAGCGTGATTGGGGATCTAGTGAGATAAAAATACCCAAATACTTGAAGCCCACCGTGGTAATTTGTATTGGACAATCGCGGGGAGCAGAGGCCGATCCCCACTTAAGACAAATAGGGAGGACTTATTCCAGTTGACCGTGAACCCAGAGAGTCTACCAAAGACTTTAAGGATATCTAGCACTACTATCAAAGATCTTCTGGGGGACGCAAGGTAGAGCAATATGTCATCTGCGTATAATGAGATGCGGTCTTCACATTCCGAAGACCACTTCAATCCTCTCACTCTAGGGTCACGTCGTATCCATGCTGCCAAAGGTTCAAGAGCCAATGCGAAAAGGAGGGGGAGAGCGGGCAGCCCTGACGGGTTCCCCGACTGAGCTGGAATGTGGTGGAAATCTTATTGTTAACCACTACCTGGGCCAAGGGTTCATTATACAAGAGTCGCACCCACTGAATAAATTTCGGGCCGAATCCCAGTTTTGACAGCACCGCCCAGAGATATGGCCACTCGAGTGTGTCGAATGCCATTGTCGCGTCTAAAGAAGCTATTATCGCAGGTTCCTGAATGGTATGCGCTCTCCCTATAACACCATGCACTCGCCGGAGATTCAATGCCGTGTTTCTGCGGGGTATAAATCCGGACTGGTCAGGGTGGACCAGTTCACCAATTACTTTGATGAGGCGATTGGCCAGGAGTTTGGCGAGAATTTTAGGCTCCGCATTCAGGAGGGAAATTGGCCTATATGAGGCACATTCCGTCCTGGGTTTACCCTCTTTATGAATAGTCACTATGGTGGCTACCCTCTGATCCCGTGGCAACATGCCCAATTCCCTAGACTCCTCAAACATTGATTTTAAATATGGCGCTAGTTTATCAGGTTGTAGCTTATAAAGCTCAATGGGGAGCCCATTGGGGCCAAGGGCCTTGCCCGAGTTTAGGGAACGGATTGCTTGCGCAACTTCGTCCGCTGTTAACTCGCCATCCATAAGGTCGCGATCACTTAGTGACAGACAGGGGAGTGCTATGTCTCGTATCATTTCTTGCGAGTCTGCCTCAGAACCCCCGGCCAATGTGGTGTATACTGTCTGGAAGTGGTTAGCGAAGCTATTAACAATTTCTTGGGGGTCTGTGATGATAGTGTCTGTGTCGCTTCTGAGTTCAGGGACCAATCTACTCGCCAGTTCCTTTTTATCAAGCCATGCTATCAATTTCCCTGCTTTGTCTCCTAAGTCATATAGTCTACCTTGTCGTTCTCTACCAATGATCTTTGCTTTCTCGGTGACCACTGCCCTATACTCGTGTTGTTTAAGACTCAGCAGATGAAGCCTCTCTGGGGTGACTCCCGCCTCCAGGTCACTTTCTAGTCTGTCAATCTCGGCCTCCATATCTGATGCCTCCTTCTGGTTCTCTTTTTTAGTTCCCGCAATCAGTGAGACTGCCTGGCCACGGATCACCGTTTTAAATGCCTCCCATAGAGACTGAGAGGAGAGCACCGAACCTTCATTTTCGGTAAAGTAGTCACTCATAGTTTTGATAAGGTGCGTGCGGATTTTGGGATTGCGGAGGTGCCAAGGATTAATGGGCGCTATTTTACCCACTGTATTATGGCTAAGGGCAATGTGGATCCACAATGGCGAGTGATCCGATATCCCCCTGGCCATGTGCCGGATCTCATGTATATATTTGATCTGCTCTGCCGGCACCAGACAGTAGTCCAACCGAGAGAGACTTTGGTGTGCGCCGGAGTGGAAAGTGTACTGGGCCCGGTCTGGATGATAGGACCTCCACCCGTCCACCAACCCCATAGCGTCAAGAAATTCGGGCAACCACCGGGAAGAAGGCCCTATATCCCGCGGAGGGAATCTGTCAAGTGTACCTGAAACTACGGCGTTGAAGTCGCCCCCCAGGAGAAGAAGACCCTCCGGGATAGAGAGCAATATCGAGCCCAGGTCAGTAAAGGTAGAGCACTGCAGTCCAGGGGGACGTATATTGACATGAGTGTGATGGGCCGGCCTTCCCACATCCCCGAGACTCCAACGTATCTGCCCCTGTCATCTACCCAAGTCGATGTGATTGCGAGGGGAAGGGAGGTCTTAATCATGATACCCACTCCTCGGGACCCCGTCGTGAATCCCGCATGTGCAGCCATTCTATAGCCCCCTCTCTGCATGGCCCTACATACGTTTCCCATTAAATGTGTTTCTTGCAACAGGACTACATCTGGAGCCCGTTGTTTGCAGTATTGAAGCACCACACTGCGCTTTATCTTGTCCCCCAACCCGTTGACATTCCAGCTCAAGACTTTAAGATGTTTGTCCCCCATGGTGCATGTTGTAGATAACCTCGGATTGCTGTTTCCTCACCAGCTATTTCTGAGTCGGACGCCGATGCAATAACAATAACATAAAACCAATATAACACTCCCACCCAACTTCCCCCCACCCTGCTACCCTGCCCTCTGGACTTTAAACTGCCCATTGTAAACTTGCAGAGTGCCTGTCGCCCTATTGTGGTCTAATAGTAGAACTTGTGCGGACGTGGCTTCTCGTCCCTCTGCTTCCTCCTCTGAGGATGAGCTCCCTTACTGCCCCCCTAGTGCGTAAGTCCGCGCCGTTGATAATACCCTTTAATGAAGGAGTGTTACCCCTATGGGACTGGCCGTCACCCCCCCTCAACCCATCTCTGATCCCAGCAGGGAGTATTATACATTACATTCAGAGCCACAGTTAGTCTGTATAGATCGGTTAGATAGGAGTCCGGGAACCTGCTTCTCCTCCCGCGTCGCCACTTCGCTCTGTCCGCCCCATGTGGTGTTCAAGCCAGTCATCTGCCTCCTCCGGCCGTTCAAAAAACAAAGCCCTCCCCTCCGCTTCTACACGGAGACGTGCAGGAAACAGCATTGAATATTTCAGGCCCGCATCTCGAAGCTTACGCTTTATCGTCATGAAAGATAGTCTCTGTTTCTGCACCCGCTGCGTAAAGTCCGGGAAAAAGGAGATGGTCGCGTTTTCGAAGCGGAGGGGGGTCCGGTTACGGGCATGCTGGAGTACGGCATCCCTGTCGCGAAAGTTGAGGACTCTTGCCAACATCGGTCGAGGAGGGGCCCCCGGCCTAGGTGGACCACCAGGAACCCTATGTGCCCGCTCCACAACAAAGAACTTGCTGAGTCCCTTGGGCTGTAACTGCTGTAATATGAGGTCTTCGACAAATAGGTCCGGTGCCTGCCCTTCCGCTTTCTCCGGCACCCCCAAAATGCGAAGGTTGTTGCGCCGGAGGCGCCCTCATAGTCGTCCAGCTTAAGTTCAGTGGCTTTGCGGAACGTCTGCATGTCCCGGAGCTCTCCCTGCACTTGGTTCATATCCTCGACCAAACTAGCAGTAGTCAGTTCCACTTGCGCCACTTTTTCATGGACCTTAGAAAGGTCTGCCCGGATTAGGCTGACATCAATCGCCATTGTGTCTATTTTATGTTCCAATGTGGACTGGACCGTTGCGATAGCCTTCATTACATCTTTTAGGGATAACTCCGGTTCCTCTGCACTCTGTTCGGCTGCTGCCCCTCCGAAGGATTGCCGACCCTGCAGTGCTTCCTTGGGCAAAGCATAGCGGTCCAATTTGTTAGTTTGTATTATTTTGGACCCCCTAGTGCCTGTCCCCTTCCCTTTCTCCATGGTAGTCATTAGTTGTAGCCACCACGGTGAAGGTGCGTTCCACCGCAGCCCCTCCTCGGGTCTTATGCGGTCGACAGTCACGGCAGCGCCAGTGGCCGCGGGGGTTCCCGCTGGTCGCTTCTCTTCGCCACTGGCCACCTTAGCGCGCCGGAGCAGGGCGTCGTCCCACAGGCGGTCGAGACACCAGTGCACCCCACACACCAGTCCGTCAATGCGCACCTCAGCCAACACCCAGCTGTACCCACAATTTCTGTCCGCCAGGAATCCTGCCCACCGAGCCGTCACCTCACCAGTCGCTCTTATGCTCTCATGGATCCCCGCGAGGCACGTCCTTCATCCGGCGTTGATTAGGGGTACGGGTCATCCAGACACCCACAGCATTATAGAGTCATTCAGCTTCTCCAACCCACCGCTGAGACCGACACCAATGCTTTACCTCCTCACCTCACCCGGGATGGCCATTGCGTGCCTACTCCTGAGGTCGCGGGGGGCTCCGGTAATGTAATCCTGGGGGGCTGTAGGTGGGGCGCTCCAGCCGCGATCCACCGGCCTCCTCCCCTATTTCTGCCTGCAGGCAGGTCGCAGGTCGTGTCCCTTAGGCTCCGCAGCCACAGTCTCGAGCTCCAAGTTCCGGGCCCTCAGCACGCCGACGTCGGTCGGTTTTCCTCCGTCCGGCCGATAGTCTGCCATCAACAGCCGTGGCCGCCAGATAGACACAGCCCCGCTCGACCCTCCCGGGTCTCGCTACCGTGGCGATCCTCCCGTCGTCTACGCGCGGCCCGTCCAGAACGGCCACTCCTCTCCACGGACTCGGTCCGGCCGCAAAATCGAGCCCCGGCTTCACTTCTGCAGGTAGGCCCGAAACCGCCGGGGCCCGTATCTCCGCTCCCCGCTGTCGTAGCTCTGCGGGGGTGGGGTGACGGCGCGCCGCTAGTGTTCCGGCGTAGGACACCCGCTTCGGGAAGCAAGGATATGTGGTCAGGATAGACGGAGGAGGAAGGAGGATCACGGAGCTAGTGGCTTAAGCGGCCATTTTGCTCCGACACTTGGCCACGCCCCCAGATGGATCCTTTTCATTAAATGAATCTACCTTCCCTCTAGTCACCTTTTAACATTTACACCTCACATACCTTTGCACTCAGACCCGCACACACCTAACGGCTAGATCACTAAAAAGATCTACGACAAAGTGACCCTTAGGGCATTGCAGCGCCGGCCCGACGAGGAGCACCGCCCCATGATGAAGAAAGTAAGTTACTTACCTGTAACTGCAGTTATCCAGTATTGGTATCTTTCATAGATTTACATGCTTTAATCATCACCGACGTCGAGGTGGGAGCCCCATAGTACTATAATAAAGCAGTATGTATTAAATTTATAGGCTATAATGGCAATGGAAAAAGACAGTTTAATAGCCTATCTACATCCTTATTAAAAAAAGGACCAAACAAACTACACCCAGTTGCAATACTGGATAAGCATGACATCTTTCGGGGTGTGTGAGGGCATCAAGTAAAGGTCTTAGCGACCCCTCCATAGGAACGACACTTTTCTTTCTTTTTACCTCCATCTCAGGAACTGTGACTCTAGTGACAGTGTAAATGAAGCCAACAGAAAATACCACCCACCGGCTGTTAAAGCGATTTGAGGAATACTGCGATAAGAAATCACGGACCATTAATGGCAGGAAAACGAAAAGCATGGTATTGAGGCCATCTACCAAGTTCAAGCGGAAGCCCACGATTGATGGGATACCCTTATAATCCGATAAGCAGTTTGATTACCTGGGGATTCGATTCTCAGAGAATCTGCCGTGGGGTAGTCACATACTGAAGGCAACTATAGTCCTGAAAAAATTGGTAGTGCGGAGGTTTAGACCTAAGGCAGCTGCTAGAAACAGTGTTATCCTGCAAATATACAAACAAAGGGCAGTGGCGGCCGCACTCAATGGGGCAGATCTATGGGGGTACGCTAATGTACGATCTCGCCAAGTAGCTGAGAATAACTTCCTAAGAGCTCTGCTCGGGCTGGGGCAGGGCACTCCCTTACTGGCGCTCTATGCGGATCTCAATTCTACCCCTATATTTGAAGTAGTACCCCCTCAGACCAGTCCTTTATTGGGTTAGGATGATAAGAAATCCTAAGGCAGTAACTTACTTGAAAATCCTAGAAGAAGTCACTTCCAGAGGTGTGTGGGGGGGGGAGGGGGGAGGGAGGGGCTAGGGGGGATACATGGTTGACTCCTGTACAGAATATTCAGTCTGAGATGCAGTTGGAGTCTCTGTGGGCAGTTCCTAGTAGAGCTATGCAGGACACAGCAGAGCGGATTAATGATCACTACTTCAAACACAAGCAGACAAGGAAGCGGCAGGCGCTGAGGCCAGGATCCATTATGCGTAATTACTTCCACAAAGCCTATGGTTTCTCCTGTACTGGGTATTTGATTGTTACATATCCCGAACTCCAGCAAAGATTATGTTACTTACCCTGTAAGCATCTGTTCTTGGCATGTAGAGCTGTAGATTCACATGCTTTGCATACTCCTGCCATGTAGTGTTGGGTCTGGATGTTTGCAAGGTGTTTTTCTTCGCAGAAGTCTTTTCCAGTCACGAGGTAAGGTGACGACTCCTTTCGGTGATAGTGCGCATGGGCATCGACTCCATTGTTAGATTGTTTTCCCTCAAGAGGGTGAGAATGGAGTAAGTATGTGTAGTACAGAGATGTCCATGCGTATGTAATGTGAAAAATAAGAACTGCAACAACCACAGGTGCCTGGGGAGGAGGGAGGGCGCATGCATGCGAATCTACAGCTCTTCATGCCAAGAACAGATCCTTACAGGGTAAGTAACAATCCGTTGGAGGCATGTGTGCTGTAGATACACATGTTTTGCATAGATTGTATAGCAGTATTCTCCAAAAGGGGTGGCTAACCAGTGGGTGTTGCAGTTGTTTGAAAAAGTGTTTTTAGCACTGCTTGTCCTACATTAGCTTGTTGATGTGCTAATACAGCCACACAATAATGTTTTGTAAATGTGTGTGGTGTAGACCATGTAGCAGCCTTACATATGTCAGCTATAGGAATGTTGCCTAAAAAGGCCATCAATGCCCCTATTTTGCGAGTAGAATGTGCTCAAGCAGGTATAAAGTTCTTTTAGCTATAACATAGCAAGTTTGAAAACACTTAACAATCCATCTAGAAATACCGTATTTAGAGATGGGATTTCCTTTATGAGGTGGAGCAAATGCAACAAAAAGTTATTTTGTTAAAATCTTTTGCCCTATCAATATAGTATAATAGTGCTCTTTTGACATCAAGTGTGTGTAGAGCCCTTTCTACTACTGAATCAGGTTGAGGGAAGAACACAGGTAACTCAACTGACTGGTTAATATGAAAAGCAGAAACTACTTTTGGAAGTAATTTTGGGTTTGTACGAAGAAACACCAGCTTTATGAAGTTGAAAGAAAGGTTCTTCTAAGGTTAATGCCTGTAGCTCACCAACACGTCTTAATGAAGTGATAGCAATTAGAAAGGCAACTTTGCATGAAAGAAACTGTAATGAACAATTGTGTAATGGCTCAAAAGGTGGGCCCATAAGCCTTGTGAGAACAATGTTAAGGTTCCAAACAGGTGCAGGTGGTACGTGGGGTGGTATTATCCTTTTAAGGCCTTCCATAAAATCTTTAATCACTGGAACTTTGAATCAAAATAAATGTCTGTTTTGCAGATACGCAGCTACTGCCGCAAGGTGTAATCGAATAGATGAGTAAGCTAAGCCAACTCGCAAAAAATGCAAAAGATAACAAATATTTTGTATAGATGCATCTAGCGGATCAATTGTGTTATTATTACAATATATAACAAACCATTTCCACTTCGCTGCATAACATGCTCCAGTGGTAGGTTTTCTTGCTTCTTTAAGGATTGTCATACAATCTGGTGGTAGATTTAAGTATCCAAACTGTATGACTTTAGGAGCCAGATCGCTAGGTTGAGCTCCTTGGGGTTTGGATGTCTGGTTTCTCTATTGTTCTGTGTGAGAAGGTTGGAAGTGAGGTGAAGCTTTTGGTGTGGGAACACTGTCAGTTCTAGTAGTGTGGTGAACCACGGTTGACAAGCCCATGTGGGAGCCACTAGAATCAGTGTGAGTGATGTCTGCCTAAGTTTCTGAACCAGAAATGGAAGGAGAGGGAGAGGCGGAAAAGCGTAAGCAAATATCCCTGACCAGTTGATCCATAGGGCATTGCCTTTGGATAGATGGTGTGGGAATCTGGAGGCGAAGTTTGGGCATTTTGAGTTCTCTGCTGTAGCAAAGAGTGTGTTTGTTGAAACCCCCATTTTTAGAAGTATGGAAGGAGAACCTGGGGATGAAGTTCCCATTTGTGTACTTGTTGCTGCATCCTGCTGAGATCAGCAAATTGGTTGTGCATGCCTGGAAGGTGTTCTGCCAGAAGGTTAATTTTGTGTTGTATTGCCCAATGCCAAATGGTCTGAGAGAGGCGTGACAACTGTAGAGAGTGTTTCCCGCCCCTGTTTTTGACATAGTACATAGCTGTCCTAGTCAGTTCGGACTAGGACAACCTTCCCTATGAGCTGAGGCTGAAAAGCTTTTAGTACTAGATAAACCGCTAAAAGCTCTAAGTAATTGATGTGGAGACTTATGTTTGGTGTCCCATAAACCCTGAATTGTTAGATGCTGGAGATGGGCACCAAAAACTGAGAGAGATGCATCTGCTGTTAGTACGACTTGTGGAATCGGGCCAATGATGGGCCGCCCTCTTGATAGGTTTATTTTGTTCCACCACTGAAGAGAGCGATGAGTGCAGCTGTCTGCCAACACTAGATCTGTTAATTGACCCAGAGATTGATTCCACTGACCTGCTAAGCATTCCTGTAGAGGACGCATGTGAAATCTTGCGTGAGGCACTATTGCAATGCATGATGCCGTCATCCCTAATAGTTGCATAAAAGATTTGACTATTAGGTATTGGTTGTTTTGAAACTGTAGTAACACAGTTTGAAAGTTTTGAATTCTGCCTGCATTGGGAGAGGCTAGAGTTGTGTGTGTTTAGCGTGGCTCCCAGATATGGTTGCAGTTGTGAGGGTTGAAGTTGGGACTTTTGTACATTGGGGCTTTTGTGCATTGACTGTAAACCTCAATTGATGGAGAAGGTTTATGTTAGCTTGAGTGTGTTGTAAACACTTTTGCTGTGGTTTGGCTTTGATGAGCCAATCATCCAGCTATGGGAAGACATGAATTTGTTGTCTTCTTAGATGACCTGCTACTACTGCTTGACATTTTGTGAATACTCGGAGTGCAGTAGTTACTCCGAATTGGAGTACTTTGAATTGATAGTGATTTCCTGCTATCACAAATCTGAGATATTTGCGATGTGCTGGGTGGACAGGAATATGGAAGAATGCGTCCTTTAAGTCTAGTGTGGACATAAGGCAGCCTTGTTGTAGAAGTGGAAGCACTTGAAGTGTAACCATATGGAAATATTCTGATGGTATGTACACATTTAACGTTCTGAGATCTAAGATTGGTCGTAAAGACCCATCCTTTTTGGGGATTAGGAAGTAAAGTGAGTAAACTCCTGATCCTTGGTGTTGTAATGGAACTGGTTCTATAACTCCTTTTGTTACAAGAGCTTGTACATCCTGTTTGAGGAGCTGTTGGTGTTGTAGCGAGAGTTTGCAAGTGCGAGGTGGAATATTGGGAGGATTGCTGGTAAGCTCCAGGCAACATGTTGGAGAATGTCTAATACCCATTTTTCTGATGTTAATGACTGCCAAATGGGAAAGAATTGTTGTAGTCACCCCCCCTTCCTCCCCCCCACCCCCCCGCCACGACAGGTGTAGATGGTCCGGGGGAATTGTAAGCAAGTCACTGGTTGTTGGGAGACGGAGAGGTACGTGCTGGTGTGCATTTACCTCTACCTTTGAAGTTATTTCCTCTGTAACCGCCTCTATAGTAACATCTTGATGGCGAGGGTTCTGTGTTTGACCTGTATGAGGAAAAACTGGGATCTGAGGAATTACCTTTGGATCCTCCTATAAAATGAGCAGCAAAAGGAGCCTCTACTGGATGGAGACTGAAGTGCTCCCATTGATTTCGCCACTTCTGTGTCCTTTTTCATTTTCTCAAGTGACTCATCTACCCGAGGCCTAAAAAGATTCTGTTTATCAGAGGGAGCATTAAGAATGGTTTGTTGAACCTACGGTTTAAACCCAGATATTCTGAGCCATGCATGTCTTCTAAGAAGAATACTGGTGTTAATACCCCTTGCTGCAGTATCGGCAGTATCTAGTGCACATCTGGTAGAAGAATTAGATATTAATTTCCCCTCCTGCACAAATTCTTGTCCTTTTTTCCTGTGTTCTTCTGGGAGATATTGGAGTAACTGCTCCATTTCATCCCAGTGGGCCCAGTCATATCTTGCTAATAGTCCTTGTGTGTTGGCTATACACCAATGGTTCGCTGATTGTGCAGCCACCCGTTTCCCTAATGCATCTATTAACTTAGACTCCTTATCTGGAGGCGGTGCATTTGCTGAAGTTTTGGAATGTGCTCTTTTCCGAGCATTGTAGACAGCTAAGGAATTTAAAGGCAACTGTACTCTAATAAAAATTGGATCAGTTGGAGGAGGTTTTGTATTTTTGTCAACTATGGGTGTTAAAATAAGAGCACATACAGGGTCTTTAAAAATATCATCAGCATGCCTCATCATGCATTTTAACAGAGGTAAACATTGTTCTGTCCTATGTGATGTTCCTAAAGTTTAAAAATAAAAAATCCTCCTCTAAATATTCCTTATGTACTGTGAACCCATGGTATGATGCTGCTCTGGAAATTAACTCCTGGTATGTTGTGTTGTCATCAGGAGGTGTTGGCTTTGTAGGGTATAGGTCAGGATCATTATCCATTGGAGGATCAATGTTATAATCATTTCAAGGATCAATTGGTGGTGGACTATTGTCACCCATGTAATCAATATCAGACTGTGTGTGCGGAAAACCCTGTGGTGTAATGTCTAAAGGGTTTGGGTCTAGTAGTGGTGAAGATGGTGGAGGGATTTGAGGAACAGGTTGTATAGGGCTTGTAGCCATGTCTTTTTTCTTCTTTAGAGGAATTTTGTAACTTATATCCTCTGCAGAAATACTCCTTTTGGAAGGCGTGACGTTTTTTTCTAGTGTGTGTCCAGTATCTGGATTAATGTAGATTTTCTTCTGCTTAGGATCCAGTTTTTCCTGCATAATGTCCAGGATGGGTTCAGGAGGCTTTTGATGAGCATCCTTTGTTTTCGGCGCCGGAATTTTCGGTTCCAAGATGGACTTTGCCTTTTTTATCCTTTGGAGCCGAAGGTTTCTGTGCCAAAAGTAGTTTTTCTTGACTCGGTCCCGAGCCGGAAGGCTTGCATGTTTGTTTCGGTGTTGAGCCCGAGGGCGGGGCATTGGAAGCAGTCTCTCGGTGCCGACCTTGGCCAGACAGCAGTGGCGGCCCAGAAACCTTTCGTTTGATGGAAGAAAGTTTGAGGGACAAGAGGCTTTGTTACTCACGGCACCCTGTCCCGCTGGAACGTCTTCGGACTCTAGATCGATCTTCAGTTCCGAGACAGATTCTTGAATAGAGAAGGCCTCCTCCTCTTACACTACCGACATCTCCATCTCTTCCTGCAGGGTGTGTTCAATGTTCTGCCGCTCCATGTCCCTTCGTCAAGCCCGACGGTCTCAGAAAGTTTCTTCTATCGGAACGATCAACAAGCGTCACAATCTTCTTCCTTGTGCTCCGGTGAGAGGCACAAGTTGCAGACTTTATGCAGGTCGGTGCGCGAGTACTTGGAGTAGCACAGAGGACAGAATTGAAACGGAGTCCGTTCCATCAGCAGAAGACTGGATAATACGGAACGGAGTGGAAGTCGATCGTTGCGGCAAGGCCCAAAGGCCGCCAACAATGTCTTCTCTACAGAAGACAAAGTTTTCCTATTTGTTAGACACACGGAGAATGGTGAAACGCGTACGAAACAATACCGACGAGGGTACAGTGGGTTGCGCACGGAGGAGATACCGAAGAGCGGTTTCGAACTGAAGTGCTTCAAACAACGTCTGAACCCAATGGCTGAAAGAAAACAATCGAACAATGGAGTCGATGCCCATGCGCACTATCACCGAAAGGAGGAATCACCTTACCTCGTGACTGGAAAAGACTACTTAGAAGAAAAACAACTTGCAATCATCCGGACCCAACACGATGGCAGGAGTATGCAAAGCATGTGTATCTACAGCACACATGCCTCGAACACACTATGTAAAATACAGGATGGGTAGCCTGCAGACGAGGGATTACTTAATTTGTATCCGTAGGCTCGCTGCTGGTTCTGTCCACTGAGACTGTAGTCTGGGAGGGTTACACAACTTTACCCATTAACTCATGCGGATATCCCATAGGAAATTAAGCACACTTTATAATGCATTGTGCAGCTATTGCTGTTCAAATCGTATGCCCTCCCAATAGGTTCTTGTATTCCGCCTTAAGACAGTTGGTAAATTAACTGATTGTTTTTACTGGATATGAGTTTGGGTGCTCGAATGGCATTATACCACTTCACTGATGATACTGTTTATGCGTTCAGCCACGTTAACTGAACGTTTTCACTGGTAATGAACTTAGTGCTCAAATAGTTTTAAGCATATGGTACTGTACATGCAGCTTAGGAAGTAAGATTCTGACAACCATATAGGTTTTAAAATTTTCATGCACTTTTTTTTTGCACATCTGATGAATTTGTTGATTGTTTGCACTGAAGCTAGATATAGCTCCAATTGTTACATCGCCCGCTAATTGTACAGTATATGTATCTGTTCCCTGCACTTTTTACACATTAGATGAATGCATTTCATTAGAATGGTACGGAATACAGTACCTAGATGGTCATCAGATTAATGGTTTCTTCCTGAATGGTATGGAATACAGTACCTTAATGTTAATGTGCTGCTCAGTTGATTGCTCTGTATCTGTTTTGAAGAAGTGAGATTTCTGTATGTAATTGTTTTTAAATGATAATTTTTAGCTATTGTAAGGTTGACAGCTGAAACAATAGTAGGATGAAGGGAGAGGCTACTAGAAGATAGGAAGCTGGCTAGTGAGTTATACTCAGTAAAACATAGTTAAAAAGGATGCCAGGATAGATTCTGCCAAACACCCCTGCCCAGCAAAGAATGGAGTAGCAAATCGCCTCCATTTTTTAAGGTCCCTAACAAGATTACACGGTCCTATGCCATCGGTGCAAATATGTTGGCATGGCTCAAGGCCTTGAATGTCCAATTTGACTAATGCAATATTGCAGTCCTGGACACCAGAACACCAGTGGAAAATGACCATATTCACACAGCATACTGTCATGTAACAGCTGACTGGCCCAGGGCCTACATAAAGCCACTGCAAACAAGCTGTCACCTTCTAAACTGGGATGAGAGGCTCAATAGACATCCTCTGTCAGGATTGGGTACACATTGGGTTCCCCCTGAAATCATTCCTGTACTCGTGTCAAAAAACAAGCAAAAATAATATGGAGCATCTAAAGTGTGCAACAAAGATGATGCTACAATCACTGGAGGTAAACAACGTAGACCAGAAAACATTCTAGGGATGGAGGCCAAAGGTTTTATAAGTTATGCAGGCTACATTCATCCCAACACCCGTTGCCTCGCTACTTTTAGCTGGTCAGGTAAGGATATGGTCCTATACCACATGGCAGAAAGTATCCATAGTTCATATTAAAAACAAAAGAACAAAGCATCCCTTATTGTCCTCTATTTTTAAACAGGAGGAAAAAGCACTGTAACCTAAACAGGGAATGCTGTCAGAATGCAAGTCAACACATTAATCAATGCCACAACTAATCTCTTCTGGTTATTTTTGGAAAAGTTATACATTGACAATAACGTTATTCATAGACATGTATGTGAAACCAATAAGCTCATCAGGTCATGAAAAAAATGTCAGGCTATGTTTACTTTTGGGAAGGAAAAAAAAAAAAAATATATATATATATATATATATATATTTATTTATTTATTTATTTATGAAAACGTTGTGCCCATGCACAAGAGCGCACTCGAGACCAGCGCTGATGGTGGCACATCTTTATTCAAGTAGAACCGCTGTCATCAAGAGGGTAAGTACAGCACAGTGGCAGTGTTTAAAATACGACACGTTTCGGGAATGGCTCCCTTCTTCCTGGTACAACACCGCAGCTTGCAGTCCAACACACCTGCATCCATTTGACCTAACACGCCCTCCAATGGGCCAATCCGCTGTGAGGTCAGTCCCAACTGAATTCTGGGACTTGCAGTGTGTCACAATGTCTATGGCCACAATCTCTATCTGCGAGTCTAAATGCATTCAACCCAAAATTTCACGCGGCCGCCCAGCCGCGGAGAGCAGCACCACCCCGATGATTGGGAAAGGGGGTCGTGAGGCTTCGCATTTGCGGAGTCTTTTGGAGCAGCATGGGGGTTGATTTTGAGCAGCTACATTCAGAGGGGCCCATCCAGGGTTGAATACACCAAGATTCGCAGTAGAGAGATTGTGGCTATAGACATTGTGACACACTGCAAGTCCCAGAATTCAGTTGGGACTGACCTTACAGTTGATTGGCCCATTGGAGGGCGTGTTAGGTCAAATGGATGCAGGTGTGTTGGACTGCAAGCTGCGGTGTTATACCAGGAAGAAGGGAGCCATTCCCGAAACGCGTCGTATTTTAAACACTGCTAATGCTGTACTTACCCTCTTGATGACAGCGGTTCTACCTGAATAAAGATGTGCCACCATCAGCGCTTGTCTCGAGTGCGCTCTTGTGCATGGGCACAATGTTTTTCAAAATATATATATATATATATATATATATATATATATATATATATGGAAAATGCTACTTACCTGTATGCATCTGTTCTTGGCATGTAAAGCTGTAGATCCGTATACTTGTGCATAGATCGCCATCTGGTGTTGGGCTCGGATGTTTGCACTTTCTTATTGTAGAAGTCTTTGTAGTCACGAGATAGGCGACTCCTCCTTTGGTTAGTAGTGCGCATGGGCATCGACTCCATCTCCAGATTGTTTTCGCCATAAAGGGTGATGATGGAGTTAGTTAGAAAAAGAAAAAGATGTCCATGTGTAATGTATCTAAGTAAGATAGTACTGCAACACATAGGTGTCCGGGGAGGCGGGTGGGCTTATACGGATCTACAGCTCTACATGCCAAGAACAGATGCATACTGGAAAGTAGCATTTTCCGTTCGAGGCATATGAGCTGTAGATCGTATACTTGTGCATAGACTATAGAGCAGTTACCCAGTTAGCGGTGGCTACCTGTATGTGTTGCAGTAGTTTGAAAAAGTGTTCTTAGTACAGCCTGGCCCACACTAGCTTGTTGTTTTGCCTGCACATCTACACAGTAGTGTTTTGTGAAAGTGTGCGGTGTAGACCATGTTGCGGCTCTGCAAATGTCATCCATGGGGATGTTTCCTAAGAATGCCATGGATGCCCCTAGCTTGCGTGTGGAATGCGCTCTAGGGGGAATGGATAATGTACGCTTTGCTTTTTGGTAGCATTTTTGGATGCATTTAACGATCCACCTGGCAATTCCAGCTTTTGATATAGGATTGCCCTTATGTGGTGGTGAGAAAGCTATAAAAAGTTGTTTAGTTTTCTTGAAAGTTTTTGTCCTTTCAATGTAGTAAAGAATAGCTCTTTTGACGTCAAGCGTATGAAGAGCCCCCGTTCTGCTACGGAGTCTGGTTGAGGAAAAAAGACTGGGAGAGCTCAACAGACTGGTTAAGGTGAAAAGCTTAAACTACTTTAGGTAAGAATTTAGGGTTTGTCCTAAGAATCACTTTGTTGTGATGTATTTGCAAAAATGGTTCTTGTATGGCTAATGCCTGGAGTTCACTCATTCTTCTGAGAGATGTGATCGCCACAAGTGAAAGCTACTTTCCATGTGAGGAACTGTAACTCACATTTATGTAAAGGTTCAAATGGGGGACCCATGAGCCTAGTAAGGACAATGTTTAGATTCCATACTGGAGAGGGAGGAACTCTGGGAGGAATTATTCTTTTAAGGCCTTCCATGAATGCTTTGATGGCAGGTACCCTAAACAATGACAAGTGTTGTCTGTTTTGTAGGTAAGCTGCTATAGCAGCAAGATGTAATCGTATGGACGTGTATGCCAGATTACATCTTTGTAGATGCAGAAGATAACAAATAATGTTTTGAATTGAAGCATCTAGTGGATTGTGTTGTTATTGCAGTAAACTACGAATCTTTTCCATTTAGCTGCATAGCATGCTCTAGTGGTAGGACGTCTAGCCTCTTTAATGACGTTCATGCAGTCTGGTGGGAGATTGAGGTAAATAAACTCTAAGACTTCAGGAGCCAGATCGCTAGGTTCAGTTGAGCTGGTTCTGAATGTCTTATCTCTCCATGGTTCTGTGTGAGAAGCTTTGGGGAAAGGTGGAACTTTTGGTGTGGAACTACTGAGAGTTCCAGCAGTGTTGTGAACCATGGTTGTCGGGCCCACGTTGGAGCAACTAGGATCAATGTGAGAGACTGTTGTTTTAGCTTGCGCACCAGTAACGCAATGAGCGGGAGAGGCGGAAAAGCGTACGCAAATCTGCCTGACCAGTTCATCCATATTGCATTGCCTTTGGACAATGGGTGTGGATACCTAGAGGCGAAGCTTGGGCATTTTGTGTTTAAATGTGTGGCAAACAAATCTATGTCTGGGTGGCCCCACATTTGAAAAAACGGATGAAGAACTTGCGGATGAAGTTCCCATTCGTGAATCTGCTGTTGTTGACGACTGAGCAGATCCGCAATCTGATTGTGTATCCCAGGTAGATGCTCTGATAAGAGGTATATTTTTTGAGGAATGGCCCATCTCCATATGCTTTGTGCTAGGCGTGAAAGCTGCAGAGTGTGTCCCCCCCCTGTTTTTGTATATAGTACATTGCTGTCATGTTGTCCGTCCGGACGAGGACAGCTTTGCCTACGAGGTGTATCTGAAATGATTTTAGAGCGAGAAATATGGTGAGTAAGTCCAGATGATTGATGTGGAGGAGTTTCTGTTGAGGGGTCCACATACCCTGAATGGCATGGTTTAAGAGATAAGCTCCCCAGCCGGTGAGCGATGCGTCCGCTGTTAGCACTATTTGTGGAACCGGGTCCAAGAACAGCCGCCCTTTGGAAAGATTTTGTGTGTTCCACCATTGCAGAGAGCGATATGTGCGGCTGTCCACCAATACCAGATCCGTAAGTTGACCTTGAGCTTGGTTCCACTGTTGTGCTAGACATTCTTGTAATGGACGCATTTGGAGTCTTGCGTAAGGGACAATTAAGATGCAAGAGGCCATCATCCCTATTAGCTGCATGAACACTCGAGCTGGTAGTGAGTGTTGTGGTTGAAATTTTGTTATGAGAGCTTGCATACTGGCTATCCTGGCCGGATTGGGGTATGCAAGTGCTTTGGAAGTATCTATTGTTGCACCTAGATACTGTTGGGTGTGGGACGGTTGGAGATGTGACTTGGTGAGGTTTATTGTGAAACCTAAGTTATGCAGCAGCTGGATTGTGTTGTGTGTTTGTTGTACACAATTGGTGCGTGACTTGATTTTTATGAGCCAGTCGTCCAGGTAAGGAAACACATGAATGTTGTCTTCTTAAGTGGGCTGCTACCACTGCGAGACATTTTGTGAAGACTCTGGGTGCTGTTGTGACCCCAAATGGAAGGACTTTGAACTGGTAATGTTGACCGTCCACTACGAACCGTAGGTATTTCCTGTGAGCAGGGTGAATAGGAATGTGGAAGTAGGCGTCCTTGAGATCTAGAGTGGCAAGGAAGTCGCCTTGTTGGAGCAGTGGGAGGACCTGTTGGAGAGTGACCATGTGGAAGTGGTCGGATTGTATGTACAGGTTTAACGGTCTGAGGTCCAATATTGGCCTGAGAGTGCCGTCCTTTTTGGAATGAGGAAATAAAGGGAGTAAACCCCTGTACCTTGATGATGTAGGGAACCGGTTCTATTGCATGCTTTTGCAGAGAGAGAGAACATCCTGCTTTAGAAGCGTGAGATGTTCTGTGGACATTGGGCGTTGTCTGGGAGGTATGTGGGGAGGGGGTAGAAGTGAGTTCCAGGCAGTAACCATACTGGATAATTTGTCTGACCCACCTGTCTGTGGTGATGGAATTCCAGACAGGTAGGAACTGTGATAGTCTTCCCCGACTGGAGTGGAATGGTCTGGGGGAGTGGAGGGAAGTCACTGTTTTGTGGTGGGGGAGCTGCGGGTGTTAGAACCACGTCCTCTCCCTCTGTTGTTATTGCCTCTGTAAGTCCCTCTAAAGTATCCTTTATTAGGGGAAGTTTGAGTGGGGCTTTTATAAGTGGAGGAGGTGTTTTCTGTGCCAATGGTTTTGGAGGCGCCCTATAAGAGGAGCGACGAAAGGAACCTCTACTAGTTGTTGCCTGTAGAGCCCCCATAGACTTGGCTGTTTGTGTCCTTTTTCATCTTTTCTAAAGATGTGTCCACAGTAGGTCCAAACAAGTGTTCCTGATCCAAAGGTTGATTGAGGATGGTAGACTGCACCTCCTGCTTAAAACCAGATATGCGTAACTACTCATGTCTACGTAGTAACACACTTGTATTAATTGTGCGAGATGCTGTATCAGCTGCATCCAGGGCACATTTAATAGAGGTATTTGTGATTAACTTTCCCTCTTGTATGAGATCATTTGCCTTGGTTTTATATTGGTCTGGAAGGTGTTGCATGAGCTTTTCAAGCTCATCATAATGGGCCCGGTCATAACTTGCCAGTAAAGCTTGTGAATTAGCAATGCGCCAAAAATGTGCGGCCTGTGACGCAACCCTTTTACCGGATGCGTCCAATAGTTTAGACTCTTTGTCTGGCGGAGGGGCATCGCCTGTGGTTTGGGAATTTGCCCGTTTACGGGCATTTGCCACTACTAGTGAATCCAGCGGGAGTTGACCCTTAATGTAAGCTGGATCGCTTGGAGCTGGTTTATATTTCTTTTCAGTTCTAGGATTGAGCACTCTAGCCCTGACAGGATCTTTAAAGACTTCAGGGGCATGTTTAATCATCCCTTTTAGCATAGGGAGAGTATTTGTTGATTTTTGAGGCTGTGAAAAGGTCTCTAATAAAAAATCTTCCTCCAAAGGGTCTGAGTGGAGTTGCACCCCATGATATTGTGCAGCTCTATTTATTAGTTGCGCAAACCCTATGTTGTCATCTGGAGGGGATGGCCTAGAGGGATATATATCTGGCTCAGGTACATCTGGGACATTATAATCATCCCAAGAGTCATGAGGTGGGATACTGCGGGTGTCATCATCAGTATCATCATTATCATGTGGTGGGTCTATGTCCTCATCCCCACCCCCTATATCCTCATCCTGTGGTGCAGGTGAAAGAGGAGGCACTGGAGAGTGTGCTGGAGAGAGAGTATTATATATTTGGAAGCTTTTGAGGTGGATAGAAAGGTCTCATAGGTGAAGTGGCAGAGTCTTTTTTCTTCAAGGGTACCTCAGGTGTCTCTGAGGTGTCCAATTTCCTCTTTTTAGGTGGTATAGAAGTGACCTAACCGGTAACGGGTTCGATATGGAGTGTTTTTTGTTTAGGATCCGGTGGATCTGGATGAAATAGTTCTTTTGATCCACTGTCTTTTTTCGGCACCGAGGACTTAGGTTCCGAGTGGTGCTTTGGTCTGTCATCTTTAGCTTTAGGAGGGGTCTTAGTCTCCTTCTGCTTAGGTGGAGTTTTCGACTCCGAAGTTTTCTTCGGCTCCGGAGGTTTCGAATGTTTTTTCAGATCCGAAGCCTTGGGTTGACTATGTTTCGGTGCCGAAGAGTCTGGTGTCGACGGCACCTTGGGTTTCTGTTTCGGTGTCGAAGATGGTTTCTCGGTACCGTGGTGTGGCTGGCTCGATCCCGAGCAGCCTGAAGGCTTTGTGGACTTCGGAGCCGGGCCTGAAGGCGGGGCTTCTGAAGTATTGTCACGGTGTCGACCCAGACCCGAAGGTGAAGGTGTTACCGGAGCCTTGTGTTTTTTCGGGGCAGGGGTGTCGATCTCAGTACTCACGCTCCGTTGACCTGGAGTAATTGTCTGGTCTTCTGAGTCCGAATCATCGGCTTCGGAGACGTTGGCTTGTTCATCTCCTGTCTCTGGATCGTTGGGGCCTGCATCGAAGATGTTGTCCGGTGCCGAAACGGTTGATCTAGACATTTTGTGACGTCGAGCCCGGCGATCACGTATGGTTTTCTTGGACCTGAAGGAAGCACAGGCCTGGCAGTGTTGACTCTCGTGTTCTGGAGAGAGGCAAAGGTTGCAGACCTCGTGGAGATCTGTGTGTGGGAATTTAGCACCACACTTGCATTTTTTGAATGGAGTCTTTTCCATATGCTGATTTTGATGGCGTTGATCGACCCAACGGCCCTAGTCGACGACCGCTCTCGAAGATTTTGTTGGTTCTTGAAATACACGTCGAGGGAGATCGCAATCGAAACAATTTCGAACGGTGAGAGCTTTGCGTGTCGAAGGGGGATCGAATACGACACCGACCCGGAGCGCAGCAAATTACATCCGAACCCGATGGCGGAAAAAAACAATCTGGAGATGGAGTTGATGCCCATGCGCACTACTAACCAAAGGAGGAGTCACCTATCTCGGGACTACAAAGACTTCTACAATAACAAAGTGCAAACATCCGAGCCCAACACCAGATGGCGATCTATGCACAAGTATACGATCTACAGCTCATATGCTTCGAACATATATATATATAGAGAGAGCGAGAGAGAGAGAGACAGACATTAAAAATACTTATGAACTAAGAGTACCTTCTGCTGCTCGATGACCCAGTTCTACTGCCAGGCCCATTACTTGATACTACTGAGATCGCATTTGCGATAGCTTCAACTGCAGATAACCTTTCTGCAAACGTGTTCCTTTCAGAGCGCTCTGCTTCTGAAACATGAAGAAAAGAATTTAGTACCAAATCAAGGAAAGGTTACATAATAAATCAAAGCAATATCCCCTCTTGTCTATGCAAAAAATAGCAACTGACAGCCAAATATCAGTAGGCAAATGTTTCGCACTTAGTTTGTTTACAAGTTTACCTTCTTCCTCCTTAGTTTCTTTGTTACTGGTTGGAAAACACACAGATACACAAGCATGGAGAATGTTGCGATTTCCATCACATCTGTGGCCCAAAAATGAGTGAAGCATTTGAGTATTCTGATCCAATACAACTGCTTGCTCAAAATTCATCAGATATTGTCTGCAGGCTTCAAAATCACATCGGAGAATGTGCTGCATTAAAGTTTGCTTCTGTAGAGAGACAATGGAAGACAATATCTATTTTAGACTTGAGTGAAAATAAAAATGTCCGCTACATGCAATAAAGAATGACACCAGTACAAATGTCAGATTCTTCAAATGAAAAAGTATATCAATAAAGTGCTGCACATGCCCGTTTTGCTTTTTTGGCCTGACCTGCATTTTGTTTTATTCAGGGAATGTTCAGTGGAGGCATGCTTTCATCTCTGCTATACTGACTGGTGGAACACCCCCACATCATCAAGTGTATAGATGGCAGATGCTAATTCCTAGTGTCCTAGAAGGCACTACCTCATCATTCACCATTTGCCACTTCTAGTGAACTAATTCATTCTGTTCTCCCGGCATCAGCATTATGTTCCCTGAGGAAGAATGTTTGAAGAGGGAGTATAAAAAAACATCTTGTCACAGTCCCACAACTGCTTCTTTGAGTGTTCTATATCTACGCAAGTGTAATGGGAACTCTTCCAGTAACACATGTATTGAAAAGAGATACATCACAGATAAACTTGCTCTCTTCTTTCTATTGCAATTAACCCTTTGTTTAACCTCCAGGATTTTTTTTGCTCATTTCCAACAGTATTTAATACATTGTAGTAACCATTTGGCAACGATACCTTTAGTGACCGCTGTAGGAAACTGGCTCTATATATACTACACCAAAATGAAGTATAGTGTGTATAGAGTCCAGGTGACCCCAGAGGTAGGCAGAGGTTAAAGTTAGATAGAACCTTACTCTCTATTTGTGGTAGAGTGGTCGAGCAGTAAGGCAGTTTCAGAGGACAGTGTTAAGCATGTGATGTACCCACTCAGTCAGCAAATTAATTCACACACTCAAAGACTGAACTCTAGACCAATTGTTTTTGTATAAAAAATATACTGTTTGATTTTTAGAACCAAGCAAGCCTGGCACAGGTAAGCATTAAATACTTTACAGTAATAAGTTGCTGATTGTAGAACAGTTCAAAAATGCAATAGGAATTGTACTTTGTTTGATTTACAGGGGATGCAGTAGGTTGCAATACTTAGCAAATACAGTACATTGAAATGAATAGGCTTTTTCAGTAAATTACAGGTAAGTTACTTTTCACGTTACTTTTCTAACTCAGTGCCGGATACCTAGATTCAGCACTGGGACATTTCCTGCAAACAGGTAAGTAAATACGTTTTGGCTATTCGTGCGATTTTTAAAGAATATTTTTAGATTTCAAAACTCCACACTTAGAAACTTTTTGGAAGAGAAATGGTCAATGTTATCCTATGGAGTAAAATCAGGTTATCGGTTCAAAGGAAAGTTATCGACTGTGGGAGTTAAGGTTCTGGGGTTAGACTCAGGGGTCCCCCAGGGTCAGTGATGCACTCTTGTTACACCCTCAGCGGCACTAGGGCGGCTGAGTGCAGAGTGTTGAGGCCCAATGTTATCCAATGTGGGATAGGGGGCCTCCGGTTGGTGGCTGCTGGCAAGCAGGCCACTGGGTTGTGGGAGCAAAGCTCCTAGACTTTAGCTCAGGGCAAATGGGGAAACAGCTTAGCACAAAAGATGCACCCTCAGCAGCACTAGGGCGGCCGGGTGCAGGGGGCAGTTTCGTCGTCTGGAGCCCTGTTTCCAATGGAGAACCTCCGGTTAGCAAAAGCACTGCAGGCAGGGAGACGAAGGACTTCTGGGTGCGACCACCACTTCGAGAGGTAAGTTGGGAAGTTAGGGGTTGGTTAGGCACCGTTGGTTTGGGCACACAGGGCCGTGGGGCGTCGGGTGCAGGGGTGCCTTTTGGGGTCGGAACGGTTTACCAGCTCCGGGTCGCGGTTAGGGTGGGCCTTCTGGATTTCGACTGCAGGCGTCAGCTGGAGGCTTGAGGCAGGTCAGGGGTCGCTGGATCTCGGGTCAAGATCGCCAGGGTGACCTCCTCGTGGTGTTTGCCCACTCGAGCTCAGGCCGTGGACGGCGGGTGCAGAGTGGGGCAGGTTCGCGGTCTCCGGCTGCTGCCAGAGGTTGCAGTTTGAACAAATCCGGTGTTCACGGGAGAAGCAGTCTTTGGAAGTGAAGGCAGGCAGGTCCTCTGGGGTTTTTGAGGTTGCTGGCTGCAGGACACACTGTGATTTCGCAGGAGCATGTTCGAGGGGAGACAGGCCGGTAGGGCTGGGGCCAAGTCAGTGGGCGTCTTCCTCTTGTTAGATTGGCTGCAGGGCTGTTCGGTCCTTCTTTTCTTCTCGTTTCTTGGCTGGATCCGAGGAAGTAAGGTTCAGGGTGCCCCTAAATACTAGATTTAGGGCGTTACAGGTAGGTAAAGGGCAGGGACCAATGGGTCCCTTCCACAGAGTGCGTACACCCCCTATCGTGCTACCCTCCGGTGGGGGGGGCAGGAGCCTGTCCCTGGTTGGTTGGGTCCCCCATCCTCAAGATGGCAGGGACTCGGAGTTGTGCTTCACCTCGCCTCCCCCACCTGAGGGGTGGAGTTGGCAGAGGTGGGCACACCTCTGTCCCTCACTTGTTTTTCCCGCCGGTTCTCCCGCCCAAAGTGGGGGGTAGAACCAGTGGGGACAAGTTGCTGAAAGCAGCAAATGGTCTGGGGAGGCTCACAAAGGCGGCATTCCTTTGAAGCTTCCCCTTCGTGAATCCCTGCCAATCCTGGGGGAGGAGGCTTGGCACCTCGTCCCAGGATGTGCATTGTTTCAGGCCCCCGAGAGCAGCAGGCTCTCGACCCAGGGGTCCAGAAACATGTCTGTTGGTGGCAGCCTAAGCAGCCACTCAGTCGGGACAATAGAAATTGGTAGAGTTTCAAGGGGCATCTCTAAGATGACCTCTGTGGTGCATTTTACATTAAATCCCACACTGGCATCAGTGTTGGTTTAATGTGCTGAGAAGTTTGATACCAAACTTCTCAGTTTTCAGTGTAGCCATTATGGTGCTGTGGAGTTCGTAATGACAAACTCCCAGCATCATATACTCTTAATGGCAGCACTGCACTTACAATGTTTAAGAATGGACTTAGACACTGTAGGGGTACAGGGCTCATGCACCTGTACCCTCACCACTGGTATAGTGCACCCAGCTAGAGCGGTGACTGACCTATGCCAGGGCAGTGGTTTGTAGGCAGGGCACACAGGGATGTGTGCCATGTCGACTCTTCACTTTGTTCTGCACCAAGACACGCAGCCTGCAAAGGCAGTGTGTGAGTGAAAAGGTGCAGGGCCTCTAAGGGTGGCACAATAAGTGCTGCAGCCCTTAGGGGCCTTCCCTGGTCACAGGGCCCTGGGTACCTATGGCACCATTTGCCAGGGACCTACCTGTGGCCAGGGATGCCAATTGGGTTAAGGCTTCAATGCAATTTTAGGGAAGGAACATAGGCCCTGGGTACCCGATTAGCAGGAGCCCAGGGCACACTCAGTCAAAGAACATCAGCAATTCAACAAAAAGTGGGGGCATAGCATGCAGAAAGCGGGCACTTTCTCACAACCGCTGTACCCAAAGATGTAGGAAAGTGGGTTTCTGTTGCAGTAACCCCCCCACTTTTTGCCTGATAACTGATGCACTTTTCCTTGGTGTGCCCTGGATCCCTGCCAATCAGGTACCCAGGGCCTGTGTTCCTTCCCTAAAAACTGTACTCAGCCTAAACCCAATTGGCATCTCTGGCCACAGGTAAGCCCCTGGTAAATGGTACCCTAGGTACCCAGGGCACTGTGACCAGAGAAGACCCCTAAGGGCTGCAGCACTTATTGTGCCACCCTTAGAGGCCCTGTACCCTGACACACACACACTGCCCTTGCAGGCTGAGTGTCTTGGTGCAGAACAAAACAGAGAGTCGACATGGCACACATCCCTGTGTGCCATGCCCACAAACACACTGCCCTGGCATACCTCAGTCACCCCTCTAGCTGGGTGCCCTATGCCAGTGGTGAGGGCACAGGTGCATGAGCCCTGTGCCCCTACAGTACCCAGGCCCATTCCTGGGCACTGTAAGTGCAGGGCTGCCATTCTGAGTATATGGTGCTGGGAGGTCGTCAGCACGTACTCCACAGCACCATGATGGCTGCACTGAAGACTGAGAAGTTTGGTATCAAACTCCTCAGCACAGTAAACCCACACTGATGCCAGTGTGGGATTTACTGTAAAATGCACGTCAGAGGGCAACTTAGAGTTACCCCTGAACCTAACCTACAATCCACGTCTTGTCTGAGGGGCTGCCTAGGCTGCCACACAGCAGACATGTTGCTGGACCCCTGGGTAGAGAGCCATCCGCTCTCCCGGGCCTGCAACAATGCACGTCCTGGGTGAGGTGCTAGGCCCCCTCCCCCAGGATGGGCAGGGGAAGCTTCAAAGGCATTCCGCCTTGTGAGCTTCCCCAGACCACTTGCTGTACTCAGCAACTGGTCCCCACCGGTTCCTCCCCCATCCTGGTGGGAAGACTGGAGGGAAACACCAAGGGAGGAAAGGGGTGTGCCACCCTCTGCCAACCCCACCCCTCAGGTGGGGAGGCGAGGTGAAGCACATCTCCGGGCTCTCGCCATCTTGAAGATGGGGAGCCCTGCCCAATCAGGACTAGGCTCCTGCCCCCTCCCACAGGAGAGTGGCAGGATAGGGGGTGTACTCACCCCAGGGCAGGGACCCATTGGTCCCTGCCCTTTACCTACCTGTAACGCCCCTAAATCTAGTATTTAGGGGCACCCTGAACCTTCCTTCCTTAGATTCCCGCAACCTAAGAAGAAAAAGGACGAAAGAAGACGCCCAGCAGAGGAGACTGCAGAGAACAACTGACTTGGCCCCAGCCCTACCGGCCCGTCTGCAGTTTCCAGAGATCCTGCGCCAAAAATAGTCTTGTCCTGCAGCCAGCGACCTCCAGAACCCCAGGGAGGACTGACTGCCTTCAACAAAGACCGGATCTCCTGTGAACAGCAGCTCTGTTCAAAAGAAACACCAAACAAAGACTCCGAGCCTGCTGAGGAGAAAGAAACCCGACGCCTGGAACCACCACTGCACCCGTCGCCTACAGCCCGAGTTCAAGTGGCCCACCGGTCCCAGCGAGGTCCCCCAGCTCTCCAGAGTCCGAGTCCACCGTGGGTTGACCCCTCCAGGACTCCCCGACGTCGCCTGCAGCCTCTGCACGGAGAACCCCCAACCGCGAGTGGCCCGGTAAGGTGAAATCCGACCTCAAAAGACACCCCTGCATCCAGACGCCCTGCGCCCTGGAGAAAGGAACCCGAGGTGCACCTACGTCCCCGAGCCCTCCAACTTACCTGCCCAGCTGTTGGTTCCTCCTGGAAGTCTTCCTGGACCGAGCCTGCAGCTGAAAACCAAAACCGAAAATTTCCATTGAAATCAACAGGGCACCCGACCTCAAAACAGCACTCTGCACCCGGCCGCCCTAGTGCCGCTGAGGGTGCCTCTTTGGTGCTAACTTGGTCCCCAACGTGCCCTGAGCTTAACCCTAGGAGCTTTGCTCCCACAACCCCGTGGCCTGCTTGCCAGCCGCCACCAACCGGAGTCCCCCTATCCTCCATAGGATAACATTGGGCCTCAACACTCTGCACCCGGCCGCCCTAGTGCCGCTGAGGGTGCAACAACAGTGCATCACTGACCCTGGGAGACCCCTGAGTCTAACCCCAGAACCCTAACTCAAAAGACCGATTACTTACCTCGAGACCGATAACTCATTTTTCCTCATAGGATAACATGGACACTTTTTCTTCCAAAAAGTTTCTAAGTGTCGACTTTGAAAACAAGAATATTCTTTAAAAATCGTACAGACTACCAAAACGTAATTACTTACCTGTTTTAAGTAAATGTCCCAGGGCTGAACCTAGGAGTCCAGCACTGGATTACAAAAGTAACGTTAAAAGTAACTTACCGGCGAATTGAATTTTCTTACATAGGGATCCATTGACTGGTTTTCTGTGAAATTTCTTCTAAGTGTCCACTTTTGAAATACCAAAATATTGCTTAAAAATCACAACAGTAACGAATTCCGAATTACTCACCTACTATCAGGAGAGACCTCAGTACTGCATCTTTTAGTCCAGTACCGACCATGAAAAGTAATTTTTACCGTACTTACCAGTAACTGGAAATTCCTCTCATAGGATATCATTGCCTGCTTTTTGTTGAAAAAGTTTCTAAGTGTCGATTTCTGAATCATACAAATATTCTTTAAAAATCGTACAAACTACAAAAACGTAATTACTTACCTGTTTTAAGTAAATGTCCCAGTGCTGAACCTAGGAGTCCAGCACTGGATTACAAAAGTAACGTAAACATACTTTGCTTGCAAACTGTATTTCCTTCCCTAGGATAACATTGGTAATTTTACCCAGAAAAGTTTCTAAGTGTCAACTTTTGAAATACAGTAATATTCCTCAAAAATCACTACCATAACCAAAACGCTTTTTCTCACCTGTTTACAGGAAGTGTCCCGGGACTGAATCCAAGATCCAGTCCCGTGGTTAGAAAAGTAATCCAAAAAGTAATCTATTGCATTTAACCAGAAATTTCCATTGAGCTCAATGTATAATTGTGTTTAAAATTGTGTTGCATATTGCAACAACTGTAACTATTGCATTCAAAAGTCTATTGCCAATTGAACAGTAGTTAACTAAAGCATCTCATTCTGAGAAAGTATATTTTGACACCCATTGTTGGTTCTAAAATAAAACAACTATATTTTTATATACAAACCATTGGCCTAGAGTTCAGTTCTTGAGTGTGTGGCTTCATTTGCTGACTGAGTGTGTACAACAAATGCTTTACACTGTCCTCTGATACTGCCTTACTGCTCGACCAAGCTACCACTTTAGAGAGTAAGGTTATATCTAACTTTAGCCTCTGCCAAACCTCTGGGGACTGTGGACTCTGTGCACACTGAACCTTACCTTGGTGCAGTATATACAGAGCCACTTTCTTACATTGGTGGATCAGCGGTGGGATACAAACTTGCATTGTTGGACTACTTGGTTACCATCTGATCACACGACAGAACTCTTAAATTGCCTTTAGAATTCTGATTTTTTCAAATTGGCATTTTTTACCAAATTACTAAAAGTCTTGTTAGAGCCTTGCTTAAGTCCCTTTAAAATTGTAGAAAATAAAAAGTCACTATAGTCAAGGGTAGAGGGGTTAGAACTTTTTGTTAGAATGTCTCAAGAAAACAACCCAGCTATTAGTGAAAATAATAATGACATACAGGACATGGTTGAGGAGCTCGACCTCACCCCTTATCTTCATTTGTCTTTCAAAGAGATAAGGTCCTTAGGTAAACTTAAAAATATACCAATGGGCCAGCATCCAACCAAACAAGGGCTCCAGGAGCTCCTGGCTGAGTATGCTAAGGCCCACCCCTCTGAGCATGGTGATGACCACGCAGAGGAGGAAAGGAGTGAGGAGGATGGGGATGGTAACCCACCTCCACCACTTCCTAGGGAAGACAGGGTCACTGCACCCTTATTTCCAAGAGTAAACCTCTGGGGACCTAGGGGCCACTCTAGGTGGTTCAGGTCCCAGAGAGGACACTGAGGATAGCCTTAGTGAGGAGGACCACCTTTAGCAAGGTTGGCCAAAAGACTGGACCTAGAGACCAGACTCCTGGCTCTAGAGAAGGAAAGACAGGAGATGGGTTTAGCACCCATCAATGGTGGCAGCAATACTAAAACTAAGGATAGGGAGGAAACTTCTGATCCTAAAATCCCCAAAGGGATTGTCCCTAAATTTGAGGAAGGTGATGACATCACCAAATGGTTCACAGCCTTTGAGAGGGCTTGTGAAATAAGAAAAGTAAAGAAACCTCTCTGGGGGCACTCCTGTGGGAACTGTTCTCTGGTAACTGCAGAGACAGGCTTCTGACCCTCTCTGGGCCAGATGCAGGGTCCTATGACCTCATGAAGAATACTCTGATTGAGGGATTTGGGCTCACTACTGAGGAGTATAGAATTAGATTCAGGGGGCTCACAAAACCCAGACCCAGTCCTGGATTGACTTCGTAGACTACTCAGTAAAGACACTGGATGGTTGGTTAGCTGGACATAATGTGCAGGATTTTCCTGGACTTTACAATTTGTTTATGAAGGAACACATACTAAGTAATTGCACAAACGAAAAGTTGCATCAGCATTTGGTAGACCTAGGTCTAATTTCTCCCCAAGAATTGGGAAAGAAGGCAGACCACTGGGTCAGAACAAGGGTAACTAGGACATCCACTGGGGGTGACCAAAAGAAAGGGGTCACAAAGCCTCCCCAGAAGAAAGATAGTGAACCCCTTAAGGATAAAAGTAAGGAGTCCCAGGCAGCCCCCCAAAACCTGTCCAGGAGGGTGGGCCCAAAGACACCTCACAAACTAAACCAGGGTACCAAGGTAAGAATTGGGATCCCAACAGAATATGGTGTCACAACTGTCAGAAGTCAGGACACCACACCAAGGACCCTAGCTGTCCTAAAAACAAGATCCCTAGTACAGCCCCAGGGGTGACTAGTGTAGCCCCAGGAGTTGCCAGTGTAGCTCTGGAGGAAGGGTCCTCAGATGAGGAAGTCCTCCTAGCTTTCAACTGGAAAATGGGCCCAAGAGGTAAGCTGGAGATCCCAGAGGGGAGTAGACACTTCCACCGCCTACTGGTGAATGGAATCCCAGCCACTGCCCTGAGAGATACCTGTGCCAGTCACACTGTGGTGCATGACAGGTTGGTACTCCCACACCAGTATGTCCCAGGGGAATCAAGGAGAGTAAGGGCTGTCCCAGGGGAGTCACTGTTAGGCCTGTGGCTGTAGTGCCCCTAGTCATAGCTGGGTCCCTTAGATGGAGAAAGGTGGTAGTCAGTAAAGACCTCCCCTTGATTGTCTCCTGGGGAATGACCACTTAGAGGTGGACCTGAGCCAAAGAGAGGCACTGGCCCAATGCCAGGCCTCACCCAAGAAACCTGGGGGGCTCAACCTGCAGTCAGTGCAGCTGAGCCCCAAAAGAGTAAAAAGGAACAGGGTAGGAAAGGTGGGCAACTGTTAGCCACAGTCCCAGAGGGCCAGGGAGATTCTATCCCAGTGAGGGAAAACTCCAGAAGTGGCCCTGGTAAAGCCCCCTAGCCAACAAGAAGACCTGACTAGTCAGGCAACTGTCCAGCCTGAGTTGGTGGCTCCTCAGCTGGCAGAACAAAGGGTGGAGGAAGGGTGCTCACTACAAAGTTTAGTGACCCCCCACCCTAAAGCAACAGGCAGACAGCCAGGACCCAAAGAGACCTGTAAGATAGCCCCTTCACTTGCCAGACAGGAGCTAAAGGTGTGGTTCTGGGCACTGACAGCTGTCAGCAGCCTCTGCTGGGTGTTAGCCTTCATGGCAGCCCTATCCTTGGCATGGTGGCCTAACCCCCTGCCAAATAACAAGCTAGGCCCCCTGACCCTATTGGTCATGGTGGGGTTGCTCAAACTGTGGGTGACCTCTGTGGGTAAGCTGGGCTTTGCCCTGGCTAAGTTAGACTTTGCAGAGGTGGGCACCTCTGAACCCAAACTTAAAAGATGGGGTGAAGACACTAAAGAGCAAGGAGAGGAGCTTTGGGAATTAGGTCCTGAAACTGATGAGGTAGGCCAGCTCCCCAAAGGGACTGACCTGGACAGAAGGATATAAGGCGGAGTAGGCCCTGCAACTTTCAAACCACTTCCCCAACTCTTCCTCGCCTGAAAGACTAGACAGGCTCTCCCAGCGTTGGCTGAGTCTCCTGGCCTTTGGGCTGGGGGGGCTTGTGTAGGAAAGTGGGTTTCTGTTGCAGTAACCCCCCACTTTTTGCCTGATAACTGATGCACTTTTCCTTGGTGTGCCCTGGATCCCTGCCAATCAGGTACCCAGGGCCTGTGTTCCTTCCCTAAAACTGTACTCAGCCTAAACCCAATTGGCATCTCTGGCCACAGGTAAGCCCCTGGTAAATGGTACCCTAGGTACCCAGGGCACTGTGACCAGAGAAGACCCCTAAGGGCTGCAGCACTTATTGTGCCACCCTTAGAGGCCCTGTACCCTGACACACACACACTGCCCTTGCAGGCTGAGTGTCTTGGTGCAGAACAAAACAGAGAGTCGACATGGCACACATCCCTGTGTGCCATGCCCACAAACACACTGCCCTGGCATACCTCAGTCACCCCTCTAGCTGGGTGCCCTATGCCAGTGGTGAGGGCACAGGTGCATGAGCCCTGTGCCCCTACAGTACCCAGGCCCATTCCTGGGCACTGTAAGTGCAGGGCTGCCATTCCGAGTATATGGTGCTGGGAGGTCGTCAGCACGTACTCCACAGCACCATGATGGCTGCACTGAAGACTGAGAAGTTTGGTATCAAACTCCTCAGCACAGTAAACCCACACTGATGCCAGTGTGGGATTTACTGTAAAATGCACGTCAGAGGGCAACTTAGAGTTACCCCCTGAACCTAACCTACAATCCACGTCTTGTCTGAGGGGCTGCCTAGGCTGCCACACAGCAGACATGTTGCTGGACCCCTGGGTAGAGAGCCATCCGCTCTCCCGGGCCTGCAACAATGCACGTCCTGGGTGAGGTGCTAGGCCCCCTCCCCCAGGATGGGCAGGGGGAAGCTTCAAAGGCATTCCGCCTTGTGAGCTTCCCCAGACCACTTGCTGTACTCAGCAACTGGTCCCCACCGGTTCCTCCCCCATCCTGGTGGGAAGACTGGAGGGAAACACCAAGGGAGGAAAGGGGGTGTGCCACCCTCTGCCAACCCCACCCCTCAGGTGGGGGAGGCGAGGTGAAGCACATCTCCGGGCTCTCGCCATCTTGAAGATGGGGAGCCCTGCCCAATCAGGACTAGGCTCCTGCCCCCTCCCACAGGAGAGTGGCAGGATAGGGGGTGTACCCACCCCAGGGCAGGGACCCATTGGTCCCTGCCCTTTACCTACCTGTAACGCCCCTAAATCTAGTATTTAGGGGCACCCTGAACCTTCCTTCCTTAGATTCCCGCAACCTAAGAAGAAAAAGGACGAAAGAAGACGCCCAGCAGAGGAGACTGCAGAGAACAACTGACTTGGCCCCAGCCCTACCGGCCCGTCTGCAGTTTCCAGAGATCCTGCGCCAAAAATAGTCTTGTCCTGCAGCCAGCGACCTCCAGAACCCCAGGGAGGACTGACTGCCTTCAACAAAGACCGGATCTCCTGTGAACAGCAGCTCTGTTCAAAAGAAACACCAAACAAAGACTCCGAGCCTGCTGAGGAGAAAGAAACCCGACGCCTGGAACCACCACTGCACCCGTCGCCTACAGCCCGAGTTCAAGTGGCCCACCGGTCCCAGCGAGGTCCCCCAGCTCTCCAGAGTCCGAGTCCACCGTGGGTTGACCCCTCCAGGACTCCCCGACGTCGCCTGCAGCCTCTGCACGGAGAACCCCCAACCGCGAGTGGCCCGGTAAGGTGAAATCCGACCTCAAAAGACACCCCTGCATCCAGACGCCCTGCGCCCTGGAGAAAGGAACCCGAGGTGCACCTACGTCCCCGAGCCCTCCAACTTACCTGCCCAGCTGTTGGTTCCTCCTGGAAGTCTTCCTGGACCGAGCCTGCAGCTGAAAACCAAAACCGAAAATTTCCATTGAAATCAACAGGGCACCCGACCTCAAAACAGCACTCTGCACCCGGCCGCCCTAGTGCCGCTGAGGGTGCCTCTTTGGTGCTAACTTGGTCCCCAACGTGCCCTGAGCTTAACCCTAGGAGCTTTGCTCCCACAACCCCGTGGCCTGCTTGCCAGCCGCCACCAACCGGAGTCCCCCTATCCTCCATAGGATAACATTGGGCCTCAACACTCTGCACCCGGCCGCCCTAGTGCCGCTGAGGGTGCAACAACAGTGCATCACTGACCCTGGGAGACCCCTGAGTCTAACCCCAGAACCCTAACTCAAAAGACCGATTACTTACCTCGAGACCGATAACTCATTTTTCCTCATAGGATAACATGGACACTTTTTCTTCCAAAAGTTTCTAAGTGTCGACTTTTGAAAACAAGAATATTCTTTAAAAATCGTACAGACTACCAAAACGTAATTACTTACCTGTTTTAAGTAAATGTCCCAGGGCTGAACCTAGGAGTCCAGCACTGGATTACAAAAGTAACGTTAAAAGTAACTTACCGGCGAATTGAATTTTCTTACATAGGGATCCATTGACTGGTTTTCTGTGAAATTTCTTCTAAGTGTCCACTTTTGAAATACCAAAATATTGCTTAAAAATCACAACAGTAACGAATTCCGAATTACTCACCTACTATCAGGAGAGACCTCAGTACTGCATCTTTTAGTCCAGTACCGACCATGAAAAGTAATTTTTACCGTACTTACCAGTAACTGGAAATTCCTCTCATAGGATATCATTGCCTGCTTTTTGTTGAAAAAGTTTCTAAGTGTCGATTTCTGAATCATACAAATATTCTTTAAAAATCGTACAAACTACAAAAACGTAATTACTTACCTGTTTTAAGTAAATGTCCCAGTGCTGAACCTAGGAGTCCAGCACTGGATTACAAAAGTAACGTAAACATACTTTGCTTGCAAACTGTATTTCCTTCCCTAGGATAACATTGGTAATTTTACCCAGAAAAGTTTCTAAGTGTCAACTTTTGAAATACAGTAATATTCCTCAAAAATCACTACCATAACCAAAACGCTTTTTCTCACCTGTTTACAGGAGTGTCCCGGGACTGAATCCAAGATCCAGTCCCGTGGTTAGAAAAGTAATCCAAAAAGTAATCTATTGCATTTAACCAGAAATTTCCATTGAGCTCAATGTATAATTGTGTTTAAAATTGTGTTGCATATTGCAACAACTGTAACTATTGCATTCAAAAGTCTATTGCCAATTGAACAGTAGTTAACTAAAGCATCTCATTCTGAGAAAGTATATTTTGACACCCATTGTTGGTTCTAAAATAAAACAACTATATTTTTATATACAAACCATTGGCCTAGAGTTCAGTTCTTGAGTGTGTGGCTTCATTTGCTGACTGAGTGTGTACAACAAATGCTTTACACTGTCCTCTGATACTGCCTTACTGCTCGACCAAGCTACCACTTTAGAGAGTAAGGTTATATCTAACTTTAGCCTCTGCCAAACCTCTGGGGACTGTGGACTCTGTGCACACTGAACCTTACCTTGGTGCAGTATATACAGAGCCACTTTCTTACAAAAGACTGTTCTGCAAACTTCAAAGAATTGCTTAGACTTTTTAATAGTTTCTTACTACCCTAGTTAGGAATCTAAGATGCATCCCCATAATAATCTAATCCTTAAAAATAAATCAGTTTCCTGCACTCAGTTCTTGCACGTTGATTACTCTTCTTATAGGAGTAACAACAAATAGAAATCCTGTCTTTAGAACTGATGTACTTTAACAAAGTTTAAAGGTTCAAATAGTGGTTTTGTGAGTCCTGTTAAACCTAGATGTGGTTTCCACGGTGGTGGAACAGCATGTAGAGGGTATAATCTTTGTCCCCTCTCTGACTCTTGATTACTGTGAAAGAGAAAAACTAGTTACTTACCTGTAACAATAGTTTTGCAGCTTGACTTCTAGATTCCCATACGGTGGCGGGTGTGTGTGTGTTCTCAGATTATTTTTTCCGCCATGGAAATCGGAGGTGCCTTGCTGACTGCGGAGAAAATAGAGCAGCAGATAGATGCAAGAAAGGAAGCCCACCACAAACATCAAGGACATAGGCAGTACGAAGGAAGGTAGCATGAAGGGATAATCTTGAGCAAAGAAGCTTGTTTGGCGCTTCTCACATTATTCCTCATGCAACAATGCAAGCACACCTTCCCTGCCTTTTTAAATTCATTCATATATATATACATATTCTCTCTCTCTCTCTCTCTCTCTCTCTCTCTCTCTCTATCTATGAGGGAGCTGATGCTTTATCTGAAAAATCATAAACGGCGAGGTAAGAACTTGCTCTTTACTATATTATAGAATTTGGAACATGGATTCGAATATGGCATTGAACAATGGGGTAAGTGCCGCACCAATGAGCTCTGGGACTAGTTTGATCACAGACGCAGGGGTCATATGGAGATCCTGATCGAATGGAAGCCAGGAGTTTAATAGAGTCTTGCTCCTCCAGTGGTGAGAAACGGTCTAAAGTCGATGTAGACTTGGTTTCACTGGACATAAGCCCAGCTGAGATCCCCGTTTCCTCTGTCAGGGTGGGCGTAAATGAGGAAAAAATTACTTCCACCTTCTGCTGAAAGAAGGTGGCTAAGTTTTCACATAATTCAGGACTGCTATGGTTTATTGAAGGAACGGGGGAAGTTAGTTCTGTAATTGTTTTAAAAAGTTCTTTAGAGGAAGATTTTGCCTGAGTGATTTGCTCAGTAAAGAACAGCCTTTTAGTATTAAGTAATAGTTTCTTATAGAGGGTGAGGCTTAGCTTATAGGACTCTTTATCAGGGGTGTTTTAGCCTCTTCTCCAGGCGCGCTCTAAGCTTTTACACGCGTGTTTTTGCTTTCTCAATTCTTCAAAGAACCAAGGGGCTGATGGCTGGGAGCACTTGGGGGTCCATAATTTCGCTGGAGCCAATTTATTGCATGCAGTTTCTATCCACTCAGTGAAGGCAGAGGTGGCATCCTCTACTATTGAGGGAAGAGGGCAAGCCATTTTCTTAAGTAAATCTCCTAATTCCATGCTTTTGATATCCTTCCATGCTCTGATTTCTATCTCTTTTTTGGGCTCTGACATGTGTTGATGGGGGTTGGAGTATGTCAGTTCAAACTGAATGGCGACGTGGTCTGTCCAGGCAAGAGGTAGTGTAGTGTCTCAGTGCAGGTCAAATTGGGGTTGTTGGTGAAAATCCCATCTAAGGTGTGCCCTGCTACATGAGTAGGGCCTTCTACGAGTTGCCTAAGTTCCCCCCCATCCATCACCTGTCCCAGGCTAATTGTGTCGGGGTCGGTGAGAGCTTACAGATGGAAGTTAAAATCCCCCAAAACCGTAAATGAATCCGAGCAAAGTCCATCCTCTAATAGAGTTCCCACAGACTCTAAAAAACCACCTCTAGGGCCAGCAGGTCGGTAGAGGAGAATCCCCTTAAAATGGTTGTGGTGAGAAGTAGGAAGACTAAACGAGAGTGCTTCACAGGCCGGAATGGATGCTGTTTGGAAGGAGGGCTGCAGGGAGTCGTGATAAATAACCGTCAAACCTCCCCCCCCCCCCTTCTAAGAGGTCTATCTTGAGTGAAACACTGGAAACCCCGGGGTGTGGCTTTAACCAGGTCAGGTCCTGAGGCTTTATCCGACCAAGACTCCGTTATAGAAGCCAATTTTAGGTTATCTTCTTCAATAAGCAGTGCACACTCTGTGCTATGTTTAACCAGGGATCTTGCATTTAGCAGTAGACACCGTAGTTTATCAGATTCTGCTTTTTTATTTTCCCTCCTATCTTGCTTTCGGGTGGACTGATGGAATAATACATAATATGGGGGAGATTTAGATGGCAGTTAGGACAGATAGCTGCCTGTTCCTTAGGACTAGCCCGAAGTGTTATGCAGGGACATCTCGCTTTTGTACCTGTTGGGTTCATAGCCAAAAGTGCATCCCTGGAGTAGACCCGTATTTCTGACTTCAGAGAACCAGGGGGACTGGCCCTGAGCCCTATTCGAGCGCGGACAGGCTCGGGCCATGAGGTGACTGGCAATGGCACAGCATGACTAGTCCAGGGTCACATGTTTTGTCATAACTCTGGGAATATTCCCCAAAACCTCTGCCCTGTAGAGGTCCATTCAGCTCCTATATAACTGGATCCCACGCCTACTCGTATGAGGTAAATTTACAGACTGCAATTACAAAAATGAGAACTCTATATGTACCAAACATGCTATTAAAACCGCAAAAATAAGAAGAGATGCTTAAAGACTGCAATAGCTGAAGGACTACAATACAGCCACATTTCAGAAATGGCTGCTTAAATATATCCTAGTAGGGGCACTGTCTCAGTCGTTCCCCATCTGTAGAGGCACCAGACAAGGCTGTCCCCTGTCTCCATTACTCTTTGCTCTGGCAATTGAACACTTAGCACGCCTCATTTGATGTGACGCCTATATGCAGGGATGGTCCCAGGAGGGGGCCCTGAAGAGCGCATAGCTCTTTAAGCAGATTATCTCTTACTGTTTCTTGGTGATACCCAGTGTAGGAAAGTGCCTCTTTTGACATGGTTAGCACCCACTTTTTGCTTGGTGTATGATGCGATTTCGAACTGTAAGTGCACTGGGTCCTTGCTAACCAGGTTCCCAGTGCCAGATCTCTTTCGCAAAACAACCACGATTGACACCACTTCAGTAACCCCCGTAAGTTCCAAGTAAATGGTACCCCCTAGTACCTAGGGCACTGGTACTGAAGAGGGTCCACTAGGGCTGCAGCACCAGTTGTGCCACCCTTAGGACCCCTCACTAAGACCATGCACACTGCCATTCCAAGCTGTGTCTTGGTGCAGAGAAAACCGACGAGTCGGCATGGCACACAGCCCTACTATATCCCATGTGTGGACATATCTGCAAGAGCAGATATGACCCTGCAATATCAAGTCCATTCTTGAATATTGTAAGTGCACAGGGAAGCCATAGAGAGTGCATGGGCCGGATACTTGCTATTAAGAGTTTCCTACCTCCATGATGTCTTCACTGTACATTAAGATGTTTGGTACCAAACATCTCTTTTTAACAAATCCTCACTGATGCCAGTGTGGATAGGTTAATAAATGCACACAGGGGACACCTTAGAGCGTCCCCTGAAAGCCTACCAAGCACTGGTGGGATTGGTCCCGGACTAATCTTAGCCACCCTGACACAAATACACATTTTCTGACCTCATGGGGTAAGCGCCAGCGCTCAGTGGGCAGGAACAAAGCCTGCTCTGGGCTGAGGTGCTTCACACCACCTCCAAGCCAAGATGGCTTTCCTGAGCGGGAAGCTTCAAAGGCAAGGCCGCCTTTCAAATGCGAACCAGGCATCTACAGATAGTGAAGGATGCCAACACCCCTTACCTGATCCCCATTTTGGCAGGAGGACAGGCGGGAAAGTTAGTTAAATTAGAAGGAGTGCCCACATTCAGCCAGCACCAACCCTAAAGTGGGACAGGTGATGTAGACACAACTTTTCCAATTCCTCCATCTTGAGATGGCAAGAATTAGCCTGTCAGGGTGAACCCAATGATTAAGCATGCCACTACTAGAGTGGGTGAGGTTTATATATAAAATAGAGGCTTTCTCCTCTTCCAACCTCTAAGAGTGGTGGAGTATAGAATTGTCTCTCTCCCATCATTCTGTGTTATTTACAAGGGAGGACACTATTTAAGTTAAGAGTATTTAAATGGGAGTTTGTATCCCCTTTTCTTTCAGTCTTGAAAGGATCTTTCTAACCTCTTGGAGTTCTAGAGTATCCCACCAGACCCAATGTTGTTAAAAGTACTACCTGTCTCCCCCTGTAACGCCCCTAAATTTAGTATTTAGGTAGCATCCCTGGAACTTGCAACTTAGATTCGACGGATACAAAGAAGATATGGACCAAGAAGAGCTGCTGCCCGAGAACTGAAGCCCTGCTGCAGAGACATTGGCGATAAGCTCTGCCTGCTGCCTTAAGGACTCGACAATCGTGGGGTCGTCTCGTCCTACAACTGTGAGGCCTCCGCGAACCCCGAAGCTCCTCCAGCCTTCTACAAATCACCAAACAACTCCCTTGGAGTAAAGGAATAACTCCCTTGCAGACCGAAAGCACCGTACTCGCGAAGTCCGGATTGTCGACTCCCTGCCTCCCGACGACTCCGCAGCAGCACCCAAAACAAAAGAGGTACATCAGCTCTGGACAGTCAGATGTGTCTCCCCAAGTTTGAAGATACCAGGACCTACCAGAGCTGTGCAGTACCAATAACCGGGGTATGGCACCCCCTTCAGCATACAGCGAGACAAAGACCATTCCAGACTCCAACTGCCCAGGAAGCAAGCACCGTCGAGGGATGTCGAGACCAGAGACACTTCGTGAGTGGCCCAGCTATCCCTGAATCACCTCTCCAAGTTGCCTGCTCCTGACCACAAGGACATCTCGACGCACAACGGCCGGCTAACATATCTACTCTGCACCTGGCTCGACCGGCCCGGTAACGACGATCCAGCTGGGCTCCCATGGTCCTGAGGCCCTGGCGACCTGCTCTCTTGAGTGGGACCCCCTCGGACTCACCTTTAAGTCCCTTTGTGCAGTGTGTTTTCAAGTGGCTTCCTTCTTTGTAGCACACCAGCTACCAACAACCTCAGCACCCTGCCGCCGGCCGAATCCGGGACGCTCCCGAGAATCTACTGGTGGAACACTGGTCCTGGCCTTGCTGCCTACTTAAATTCCGAAGCTGAACCTTGAGAGTCAACTGTGTGATTTTCTATACATGTTTCTGTTTTCTCCCATTGATTTCAATAGTGCGTAATTGTGCACAAAACTAATACATTTTGCGAACTTTAAATATACCCATCTTAAAAAGTACTTACTGTAGATCTAAGTTCTTGGTCTCAAAAGTTATATAAAAATCGATGTTATTTTTGCAAATTGGTCTCAGATTTATTCTTGAGTGATTGTGTCATTTATTGCCTCTGTGAGTGCAACAAATGATTAGCACTACCCTCCGATTAGCCTAACTTCTCGCCCACACTACTACAAATAGAGCGTTAGTATTATCTACTCTTGCCTCTGTATGCCAATCTGGGTCTCACTGGACTCTCTGCACAGTGTACTTAACTTTAGTGCACTATATAGAGAGCCAGGGTCCTACACCCAGTCTTCGGGCCCACTATGCCTTGAGATCCTTCACCTCTATCGGAAGGCTTCTGGACTACAGGTCAACATGACAAAGTCACAAGTAGTACCAATTATAGGCGATACGAGGGGACACTCTTGGTGCTCCACAATCCCGATACACCGTCTCTCCTTTACATATTTAGATCTCTCTCCTCCCAGAACTGGCTTGGACTCAATTTTCAACCCCTTCATGCTGGTTTGACAAGGGACCTGCAGAGGTGGAGTCAATAACCTCTAAACCCGTTGGGGTTGAAAGTTCGGTTTAAAATGATGCATCTCACACGCTTCCTGTATGTCCATGCATACTTCCCACACCCGATTATCCGAAGGTGGTTTCAGATAATGACATCGAGGATCACTAACTTTTTCTGGGCGGAGGGTTGCCATTGAGTGGCCCTTCATAATGCCAGGCATTCTCAATACAATGGAGGATTGGGAATAACGGACCCCTAGGAATACTATCTCACTGCACAGGTAGCAACGATAAATGGGTGGTTCAACGGGGGATGGAATGATCCCACCTACCAGGCATAGTTACACCTGTTGGGACTGGACGGTCTCTTGGGCCTCCTATATGGAGACCCAATCCTTCAATCTCTTTCTGAATACACTCAGGTAACACTACTATGCTGGAAAGCAACACTTCACAAGCTCACTGGTTTTACGCCTTAGTTGCGTGGCACGTGGTTACACCAGGTGTTGGGCCTGAAGGGATTGATGTCCTGGGATAGAATAGGGATCACCTACCTGGGGGACGTCTGAAGTGGTAGTGCCCCGATATTGTTTAAAGCCCTGCAGGAGCAATAAAAAAAACTTTCCCACACAATTTTTTCAATATTTTTACCTATGCCATGTCCAATCAGTCCATGTCCCTACCGACACAGATCCTGGAGTTTAACCCCCTTGAGGCAAAGCTCCTATTGGAGAACCTGGGTAAGAGAGCTGTCTCTAAGATTTACTGCTCACTGATTATTAGTAATGTTCCACACCGTTTCGTTGCTTTGCAACAGAAGTGGGAGGTATGGGTGGGAGAGCTGATGAAGATGACTGGCACGAGGTGTGTCAGGCCAATAGGGAACTGGCCATCCCCTCGCGCCTTAGAATGGTCCATATGACTTACTTGACCCACGAGAGACCACGTCGAACTGGCCGAACCCCGTCCTGGCTTGCTGTGCTCGATGCTCCCTTATCGGAGGCTACTTTTTCCACATGACCTGGACCTGTTCGGCTTTGAACTCCCTTCTAGGTCATAATAGGGAGTGAGCACTCTATGGTCACAGGCCGATGTATAGACCTTAGCCCCAATACTGCCTTGCTGGGCCTGTTGGAGGGTTGAGGTTGGGGAGGGCATTCATCAGAGTGGCTTCCTTGGTGGCCAAGAGAGACAGTCTGCAGCTGGAATTCACCAGAAAACCCCTACACTGACTATGTGGGTGAGGGGTTTCGATTGGTGTGCCCACGAGGAGCAAACACTTTATGGGGCAACAGGGTGCCCCAGGAAGCACAACAAGATTTGGGTAAGTGGTGGACGAATCATGGACTAGATGTGGGCTCTTAATAATACTGTGTTTGCACAGACTGTGTTTAATGCTGGGTAGTGTGGTTTTGTTCTACTGTATGCTACTACTGTTGAAAAGCAATAAAAATGTGGTTATTAAAAAATATATCCAACTAACTAACCAGAAAAATACATTTAAGTTACTTTGCAGCGAAAATTCAACACACAGCTGCTAATACAGGATGTGCCTCATACCTTGCCTCTCACTGATCCTAATGTCACCAACTGAACCCTCAATGAATTTGGTCCTAGTCCCTTATCCAGGCCGTCTTGAAGGAAATCCAGTGTCTGAAAAAGAACAAGTAAAATAAACTTGCATGTGAACACCCAAGCACAGATTCTCTAGGAATAGTTAAATATGTTCGCTATAAACCGGATATTACATATTTTAATAAAAGTACATAAGAGTTCCTAAGAAAAGCAGTTGCTACAAAAATATATACGGCTCTTCATTGAACAGACTTACAGGCAAGTCCAGGGCTAGCAGACGAAAAGGCACTAAAAAGGAAAGGACCGAATGATTTTCTTTAACAGAGTTGTTTTCACGTCTGCTGAAAATAGTTGCCTTCTCACGAGTTGCTTTGTTGGAGGCAGGTCAAAACCAGTTCTAATGTTGGGAGCACTTTTCTGTAATGGGCTCTAAATGTCTTAGTGAATTGCTGTTGTGCTCATACAACATTTTAGAACTTTTTCAACATAAACAACTGTCCAATTTTAAAAGCTCAGACTTAGATCAGTGCTTGCTCAACTCAGACATTGTACACCAACTCGAGGAATGAGATTCATATTCATCATGCTTACCACTGCCCTGTTGTAGGAAAGTGGTTTTCTATCCACACACACACACACACACACAGACACACACACACACACACACACACACACACACACACACACACACACACACACACACACACACACACACACACACACACACACACACACACACACACACACACACACACACACACACACACACACACACACACACACACACACACACACACACACTTTTTGCCAGAACTCTTATTCACTTTGACTTGATGTGCCCTGGGTTCCTGCCAACAAGGTTCCCAGGGACTGTGTTCTTTCCCAAAACTGTACCTTTGTACCCCAATTAGCACCTCTCTGACCAAATGTAAGACCCTTGTAAAAGGTACCATGGGAACCCAGGGCACTGTGACCAGGGAGGGCCTCTAAGGCCTGCAGCCCATTTTGAGCCACCCTTAAAGGTTCTGTACCTTAACACCCACATACTGCCATTGCAGGCTGCGTGTTCTGGCACAGGGAAAAGTGAAGAGTCAAAATGGCACACATTCCTGTGTGCCATGCCTGCAACCCACTGCCTGTGGTATAGTTAAGACACCCCTCTAGCTGGGTGCACTATACCAATGGTGAGGGTACAGTTGCATGAGCACTGTACCCCTACAGTGTCTAAGTCTATTCTTAGACGCAAGTGCAGTGCTGCCATTAAGAGTATATGGTGCTGGGAGTTTTTCATTACGAACTCCACAGCACCATAATGGCTACACTGAAAACTGAGAAGTTTGGTATCAAACTTCTCAGCACATTAAACCCACACTGATGCCAGTGTGGGATTTAATGAAAAATGCACACAGAGGGCATGCATCTTAGAGATGCCCCCTGAAAACTAACCAACCTCTAGTGTCCAGGCTGAGTGGCTGCTTTCAGCTGCCACCACCAGACATGTTTCTGGACCCCTGGGTCGAGAGCCTGCTGCTCTCTGGGGCCTGAAACAATACACATCCTGGGACGAGGTGCCAAGCCTCCTCCCCCAGGATGGGCAGGGTTCATGAAGGGGAAGATTCAAAGGCTTGCCGCCTTTGTGAGCTTCCCCAGGCCACTTGCTTCTTTCAGCAACTGGTCCCCACTGGTTCTGACCCCCACTTTGGGCGGGAGAACCGGCAGGAAAAACAAGTGAGGTGTGCCCACCTCTGCCAACTCGACCCCTCAGGTGGGGGAGGCGAGGTGAAGCACAACTCCCAGTCCCCGCCATCTTGCAGATGGGGGGACTCAGCCAACCAGGGACAGGCGCATGCCCCCCTCCCATTGGAGGGTGGCATAATAGGGGGTGTACCCAACGCAGGGAAGGGACCCATTGGTCCCTGCCTTTTACCTACCTGTAACGCCCCTAAATCTAGTATTTAGGGGCACCCCTGAACCTTGCTTCCTCAGACAAGAAGAAACTACAAGAAGAAGAAGGACCGAACTGCCGTGCAGCAGCTTACAAGAGGAAGACGCCCACTGACTTGGCCCCAGCCCTACCGGCCTGTCTCCACTATGAACCTGCTCCTGCGAAATCCAGGTGTATCCTGCAGCCAGAAAACTCGAAAACCCCGGAGGACCTGCCTGCCTTCCACCCCGAAGACTGTCTCCCGTGAACATCGGATTTGTTCATCTGCAACCTCTGGCCCCGGCCGGAAACCGCGAATCCGCACCACTCTGCACGCGCCGTCCACAGCCCGAGCGGGCAAACACCACGAGGAAGTCCCTCCGGCGATCCTGACCAGAGATCCGGCGACCCCTGACCTGCCTCAAGCCTCCAGCCGACGCCTGCAGCCTAAATCCAGAAGGTCTCCCCAACCGCGACCAGGAGCTGGTAAGATCAGACCCCAAAAGGCACCCCTGCAGCCGACGCCCCACGGCCTTGTGTGCCCAAACCGACGGTGCCTAACCAACCCCTAACTTCCCAACTTACCTCTCGAAGTGGTGGTCGCACCCAGAAGACCTTCGTCCCCAAGCCTGCAGTGCCTTTGCAAACCGGAGGTTCCTCATTGAAAACAACAAGGCGCCCGACGTCGAAACAGCACTCTGCACCCGGCCGCTGAGGGTGCACCTTTGGTGCTACTTTGTTTCCCCATTTGCCCTGAGCTAAAGTCCAGAAGCTTCGCTCCCACAACCAAGTGGCCTGCTTGTCAGCAGCCACCAACCGGAGGCCCCCTATCCCCCATTGGATAACATCGGGCCTCAGCACTCTGCACCAGGCCGCCCTAGTGCTGCTGAGGGTGTAACTAGAGTGCATCCTTGTAAGAAAGTGGCTCTGTATATACTGAACCAAAATAAGGTTCAGTGTGCACAGGGTCCACAGTCCCCAGAGGTTTGGCAGAGGCTAAAGTTAGATATAACCTTACTCTCTAAAGTGGTAGCTTGGACGAGCAGTAAGGCAGTATCAGAGGACAGTGTAAAGCATTTGTTGTACACACCCAGTCAGCAAATGAAGCCACACACTCAAGAACTGAACTCTAGGCCAATGGTTTGTATATAAAAATATATGCTTGTTTTATTTTAGAACCAACAATAGGTATCAAAATATACTTTCTCAGAATGAGATGCTTTAGGTAAATACTTTCAATAGAAAATAGACTTTTGAATGCAATAGTTACAGTTGTTGCAATAGGCAACACAATTTTAAACACAATTATACATTGAGCTCAATGGGAATTTCTAGTTAAATGCAATAGATTACTTTTTGGATTACTTTTCTAACCACAGGACTGGATCCTAGATTCAGTCCTGGGACGTCTCCTGTAAACAGTTGAGTAAAAACGTTTTGGTTACAGGTGTGATTTTTAAGGAATATTATTGTATTTTTAAAGTTGGCACTTTTTCACATAGAATCACCAATGTTATCCTATGGAAGGAAATTCACTTAGCGCACAAGTTACTAACTTGTGTAACGATATATCTGTAAGAGACAGTAGTTAGTGACAGATTCCTTACCTTAGAATATCCCCAGGCGTCAGGCTGGATCCGGAAAGTTTTTGCGTAGCAGTACCCTTGCGCGTCGGTAGGCGGCGTCGTGCGGCTCCGCGTCCGTCGTTGGCGTCGTGGTCGCCGGGATGATGTCGCGGGCAGTACTTAGGCGCCGCCCCTGCGCGCTGACGTCAGTTCTGTACACGACTTTCCGCGCCAGGAACGCAGAGCCATGCAAGAAGCTGACATAGGTGTCTGAAAAATACTAGGGCCCTGAAAGAAATGTCCTTAACCCTAGAAATCAGTTCGCAGAACGGGGAGGATGGGTGGGGCGGTAAGGAATCTGTCACTAACTACTGTCTCTTACAGATATATCGTTACACAAGTTAGTAACTTGTGCATCTGAAAGAGACACGTTAGTGACAGATTCCTTACCTTAGAATAGATACCCCAGCAATACCAACCCCGGTGGTGGGTCTGCGAACAAAGATCAGACAAGGAAGTCCTGGAGGACAGAACGGCCAAAGAAGCCGTCCCTCCGCACCGGACTGTCAAGGCAGTAATGCTTTGTAAACGTGTGCAGCGAGGCCCACGTAGCTGCCTGACAGATATCCTGCAGCGGAACACCGCGGCCCAAAGCCGTGGTAGCAGCCGTTGCCCTGGTGGAATGGGCACGCAGCCCAACAGGAGGCTCCTCCTTAGCCAAAGAATAGCAGGCTTTGATACACAAGGTTACCCAGCGGGAGATGGTTCTCTTGTGCACCGCCCGACCTTTTTTGGCGCCCACGTAGCCAACAAAGAGCTGGAAGGCAGTAACCACCTTTGGCAAGAAGGACGGACGCGTCCTAAGAACAACCTTGTCTGGATGGACAGACAGAAAGGGAGGATTACATGATAGAGCCTGGAGCTCACTCACCCGCCGAGCGGAGGTGACGGCCACCAGAAAGGCAGTCTTCAGAGTCAGAAGACGAAGAGGACAGTTATGTAGAGGCTCAAAGGGAGCGCACATAAGAAAGGTAAGAACCAAGTTCAAGTCCCACTGAGGCATTACAAACGGAACAGGAAGGAAGAGGTGTGTAATGCCTTTTAGAAACCTGTTAACAACAGGGGACTTAAAAAGAGAGGGCTGATCAGGGAGCCTGAGGAAGGCCGAGATGGCACAAAGATAGCCCTTGATGGTACCCAGGGCAGAACCCTGTTGGGCCAGGGAAAGAAGGAACAGGAGAACCTCAGAGAGAGGGGCAGAAAGGGGATTCACAGCCTTTGCTGTGCACCATGCCACAAACTTGTTCCACCTGCAGGCGTATACCACCTGTCGGGAGACAAGTCGAAAGGAATCAACTGCCGCCGCTCAATCTCCACGCAAGCAGGTGGAGGCTGGACAGGTTCGGGTGGAGGACCGTCCCCTCCTGCTGCGAAAGAAGATCCTCCCGAAGAGGCAGACGGATCGGGGGATCTACGCTCATACTGAGTAGCTCGGGATACAAACTCTTCGAGCCCAGTCCGGAGCCACAAGAATGACTTGGGCCCGGTCGTGCCGAATCTTCTTCAACACTCTGGGTAGAAGTGGTATAGGCGGAAAGGCGTACAATAGACCGCAACTCCACTCGTGACGAAAAGCGTCGCCGAGCGAGTGCCGCCTTGGAAATTCAAACGCGCAGAACTGATGACATTGCGCATTCTCTTCGGTGGCGAATAGATCTAACCAAGGCTCTCCCCACTGTAGAAAGAGTCCTTGCGCCACTTCCGAGTGAAGACGCCATTCGTGATCCATCATGCACCTGCGGCTGAGTTCGTCCGCCCTGGCGTTCAGGGAACCTGCCAGGTGTTGAACCATCAGGAACATGCCCTGATGTTCCAGCCATGTCCAGAGGGGCAGAGCCTCCTGACAAAGGGTCCACGACCCCACCCCGCCTTGTTTGTTGCAGTACCACATGGCGATGGTGTTGTCTGTGAACACCTGCACTACCTTCCCTTTGACAGAGGGAAGGAATGCCTTGAGTGCAAGCCGGATCGCCCGGAGCTCCAGAAGGTTGATATGGAGCCGGGACTCCGCCGGAGACCAGAGGCCTCTGATCTCCGCCTCTCCCATGTGACCGCCCCATCCCAGAAGGGACGCATCCGTCACAACTGTGTGCTCTGGCTGGGGAAGGGAGCGGGATCTGCCCATGACCCATTGCTGGTTCGAGAGCCACCACTGCAACTGTTTTGCAGTCCCCTCCGAGATCTGGACGTGATCGGACAGGTTGCCCTGGTGCTGCGCCCACTGGAACTTCAGGTCCCACTGCAGAGCCCGCATATGCCATCTGGCATGATTGACCAGCAGGATGCAGGAGGCCATGAGGCCCAGCAGCCCCAGGGTCATCCGTACCGAGACCCAGGATAAAGGCTGAAAGATCGGAATCATAGCCCGAATATCCCGGACTCGTCGTTCGGGAGGATAGGCCCAAAACTGCGTCGTGTCCAGAACTGCTCTGATGAAAAGGAGCTGTGGAGAAGGAATCAGATGCGACTTCGGCACATTGATGGAGAACCCCAGCGAGTGCAGGAGTTCGGCCGTAGTCTGGAGGTGGGAGACGACTGCCTGGGACGAGCCCTCCTTCAGCAACCAGTCGTCGAGGTAGGGGAAAACTGGAACCCCTGCCCGGCGCAGATGAGCTGCGACCACCGCCATCACTTTCGTGAACACCCGAGGGGCGCTGGTAAGGCCGAAAGGGAGCACGGTGAACTGAAAATGCTCGAGGCCTACCGTGAACCGCAGGTAACGCCGGTGGGCCGGCAGGACGGGGATGTGGAAATAAGCGTCCTGCAAGTCCAACGCTACCAACCAGTCTCCAGGGTCGAGGGCAGTCAAGACCTGAGCTAGGGTGAGCATCTTGAACTTCTCCTTCCGGAGGAAGCGATTGACGTTCCGGAGGTCCAAGATAGGACGCATGTCCTCCTTGTCCTTTTGGGCACCAGGAAGTAGTGGGAGTAGCAACCACGCCCTACGTCTGGGGTCGGAACACGCTCGATGGCCCTCTTGGCCAAGAGGGCCGTGACTTCCTTCTGCAGAAGTACCAAGTGATCCCCTGACATGCGGTGGAATTGAGGTGGCATGGCTGGGGGGTGGTCTCGAAGGGGAGGGAGTACCCCTTCGGACAATGTCCAAGACCCACCTGTCCGAGGTGATGGGACGCCAGTGGTGAAGGTGATGGCGGACCCTGCCCCTACTGGCGTGCAGTGCACCGGAAAGGAGGGACTAGGAGGGCTTGGAGGCCGCGGACGTGTTGGAGGTGGTGGCCTGACCCGCACGCTGGTTGCCCGAACCGCCACGGCGGTATCCACGTCATCGGCCACGTGTAGACGCTTGCTGTGCGGGCCGGTGGCTGGGCAGCTGACGTGACTGGGCGCCCCGAAAAGCAGAGCTGAGCGGAGGGCGTACAACAGAAAGGCCCAGGGACTTGGCCGTAGCCCGGGAGTCCTTAAACCGCTCCAGCGCATGGTCTGCCTTTGAACCAAAAAGACCGACTCCATCAAAGGGCATGTCCATGAGTGTATTCTGGACATCACCCGAGAAACCAGTTGTCCTCAGCCAGGCGTGGCGACGTAGCGCCACCGTCGTAGCAAGCGATCTGCCCAGCGAGTCGGCGGTATCAAGGCCACAACGGATGGTGTATTTAGCCGCATCTCGCCCTTCCGCAATGGCGCGGGTAAGCAGTGTCTGGACCTCCTCAGAACACTGCGGCAAAACAGCCGCCACCGAATCCCACAGGGAGTGGGTATATCGGCCCAAAAGGCAAGCGGTGTTGACGGACCGCAAGCCAGCACTGGAGGAAGAAAAAGCCTTCTTCCCAAATTGGTCCAGGCGTTTGGATTCCCTATCCGGAGGGGCGGTAGGGAAGGCGGTTTGGGAGGCAGAGGCTTGGACAACCAAGCTCTCGGGGGTGGGATGTTGGGAGAGAAACAGTGGGTCGCCCGGAGCAGGGCGATGGCGTCGGGCCACGTTCCTATCCACAGGAGCACCTGTGGTTGGTTTGGACCAGGTACCCAAAAGAACGTCAGTGAGTGCATCATTAAACGGCAGCACAGTCTCCGAAGAGGAAGCCGCCGGCTGAAGCACTTCTGTCAGGAGGTTAGTCCTGACGCCCACAGTAGGCAACTGGAGATGTAAGGCTCCAGCTGCTCTACGCAACACCGTTGCAAATTTAGCCCCCTCCTCCGTAGCCACGGGAGGAGACAGCATGCCAGTGTCAGGGAGGTGTCTAGACCACTGGCATCCCCAAGTTCCTCAACCCAGTCCGGGTCAAACTCACACTGTTGTGTGAGAGGGTCCTCAGACCCCTCCCAGCTCTCCTGGTCCTCCTCTTGTTCAAAATATGGAGGAGGAGGGACATTTGGGACCCAAGGTCTCGTCGGCGCCGGAACCGGCGTCGGGCGACGTCGGTCCGGCTCCATGTCCGGAGCCGGAGAGAGCCGGGGGAACGACGCCGTCCGGAGCCCCGGACGGCGTCAGGAACGGCACAGGGGACATCGGCGGAGGCGGAGGCGTGGTTAGGTCAACCGGCGTCGATGGGGGTTGCGGTACCACTGGAGCCGGGATCGAGGCCGGGATGAAGGCTGGTGGGACAGGCGGCGCCGGGACCGGAGTCGACGGCGGCACCGGGGCAACCCCATCAGGGCCCACGGGGCCCGAAGGCGCACCGGAGGGACCTGAAAGCCCGAAGGAGGCGGGCCATGGCCGACAGGAATTCCTGTATTTCGGCCGGAGTCGCCCCCGACCCCGGAAAGAACGGGTAATTCGGGGGCGGCTCTACAGGCATGTCCGGGGCCGCGGGGACGGTGCCGACTGGGGCCTCAGCCGAGTCGCGAGACCAGCGAGGCGAAGTCTTAGAGCGATGACGCCGCTTAGACTTCTTGTGCTTCGACTTACCGGAGGAGCGCGAAGACTTGGATTCCGACGAACGGCGGGGACTCCGCGACCGGCCCCTCGACCTCTCCCGGGACCGGGTGCGGCGCGGAGCCGACTGCCGGACCTCGAGCAGCTTTCGAGACCGCTCTCGCAAAGCCTTCGGATGAAGTTTCCGGCAGTCAGGGCACGACTTCGTGTCGTGGTCTCGGCCGAGACAGAAGAGACACTCGAGATGCGGGTCTGTGATCGACATCATGCGACCACATGCCTCGCAGGGCTTAAAGCCGGGCATCCCTACGACACCTTATGAGTCGTGAAGACTCGTTGAAGAAACAGTGAAAAAATTCACAAAAAAGGATAGTCAAAAAGTGACTAGGGCACTGCTCTTCCCGGATCTGCGCTTACTGGCGCGGAAAAAGAAGAACTGACGTCAGCGCGCAGGGGCGGCGTCTAAGTACTGCCCTCGACGTCATCCCGGCGACCACGACGCCGACGACGGACGTGGAGCCGCACGACGCCGCCTACCGACGCGCAAGGGTACTGCTACGCAAAAAACTTTCCGGATCCAGCCTGACGCCTGGGGATATTCTAAGGTAAGGAATCTGTCACTAACGTGTCTCTTTCAGATAGGTAAGTAGTGTTATCGTTACTTTTTCTTACTCAGTGTTGGATCCTGGATCCAGCACTGGTGCATCTCCTGTAAACAGTTGAAAGAATGTGTTTTTGTTATACAGGCGATTTTTTACGAATATTTGTAACTTTGCAAAATCGACACTTAGAAACGTTTTCACAAAGAATCACCAATGTTATCCTATGGAAGGAAATTCAATTCACAGGTAAGTTACTTTTTAATTACTTTTGTTACTCAGTGCTGGACACCTAGGTTCAGCACTGGGACCTTTCCTGCAAACAGTTGAGAAAATTCGGTTAGGTTATTTGTGCGATTTTTAAGGAATATTCTTAGTTTTCAAAAGTCGACACTTAGAAACTTTTTGGAAGAAAAAGTGTCCATGTTATCCTATGAGGAAAAATGAGTTATCGATTTCGAGGTAAGTAATCGGTCTTTTGAGTTAGGGTTCTGGGGTTAGACTCAGGGGTCTCCCAGGGTCAGTGATGCACTGTTGTTGCACCCTCAGCGGCACTAGGGCGGACGGGTGCAGAGTGTTGAGGCCCAATGTTATCCTATGAGGATAGGGGGACTCCGGTTGGTGGCTGCTGGCAAGCAGACCACTGGGTTGTGGGAGCAAAGCTCCTAGGGTTAAGCTCAGGGCACGTTGGGGACCAAGTTAGCACAGAAGGGGCACCCTCAGCGGCACTAGGGCGGCCGGGTGCAGGGTGCTGTTTTGAGGTCGGGTGCCCTGTTGATTTCAATGGAGATTTTCGGTTTTGGTTTTCAGCTGCAGGCTCGGTCCAGGAAGACTTCCAGGAGGAACCAACAGCTGGGCAGGTACGTTGGAGGGCTCGGGGACGTAGGTGCACCTCGGGTTCCTTTCTCCAGGGCGGCTGGATGCAGGGGTGTCTTTTGAGGTCGGATTTCACCTTACCGGGCCACTCCCGGTTGGGGGGGGTCTCCGTGCAGAGGCTGCAGGCGACGTCGGGGAGTCTTGGAGGGGTCAACACACGGTGGACTTGGACTCTGGAGAGCTGGGGGACCTCGCTGGGACCGGTGGGCCGCTTGAACTCGGGCTGTAGGCGACGGGTGCAGTGGTGGTTCCAGGCGTCGGGTTTCTTTTTCCTCAGCAGGCTCGGAGTCTTTGTTTGGTGTTTCTTTTGAACAGAGCTGCTGTTCACAGGAGATCCGGTCTTTGTTGAAGGCAGTCAGTCCTCCCTGGGGTTCTGGAGGTCGCTGGCTGCAGGACAAGACGATTTTTGGCGCAGGATCTCTGGAAACTGCAGACGGGCCGGTAGGGCTGGGGCCAAGTCAGTTGTTCTCTGCAGTCTCCTCTGCTGGGCGTCTTCTTTCGTCCTTTTTCTTCTTAGGTTGCGGGAATCTAAGGAAGGAAGGTTCAGGGTGCCCCTAAATACCAGATTTAGGGGCGTTACAGGTAGGTAAAGGGCAGGGACCAATGGGTCCCTGCCCTGGGGTGGGTACACCCCCTATCCTGCCACTCTCCTGTGGGAGAGGGGCAGGAGCATAGTCCTGATTGGGCAGGGCTCCCCATCTTCAAGATGGCGAGAGCCCGGAGATGTGCTTCACCTCGCCTCCCCCACCTGAGGGGTGGGGTTGGCAGAGGGTGGCACACCCCCTTTCCTCCCTTGGTGTTTCCCGCCAGTCTTCCCGCCAGGATGGGGGGAGGAACTGGTGGGGACCAGTTGCTGAGTACAGCAAGTGGTCTGGGGAAGCTCACAAAGGCGGAATGCCTTTGAAGCTTCCCCCTGCCCATCCTGGGGGAGGAGGCCGAGCACCTCGCCCAGGACGTGCATTGTTGCAGGCCCGGGAGAGCGGATGGCTCTCTACCCAGGGGTCCAGCAACATGTCTGCTGTGTGGCAGCCTAGGCAGCCCCTCAGACAAGACGTGGATTGTAGGTAGGTTCAGGGGGCAACCCTGCAGGCCTGTCTACCCTCGAACCTGCTCCTGCTAAACCCCAGCGTCTCCAGTGGTCAGCAACCTCGAAAATCCCGGAGGACCTGACTGCCTTGTGACTCTAAAAAGACTGGGACTCCCACGAGCAGTGGTTCTGCTCAAAGCAAGTAACAAACCCCTGGTGCCAGCCAGGAACCGCGACTCCTGCACACTCTGCACCCGCCGAGCCCGGCCTGTGCCTGAGTGGACAAAGACCACGAGGACGTCCCCCCGGCGACTGTGACCAAGAATCCAGCACCCAAGGACCCTCCGACGCTCCTGACGACGCCTGCAGCCTCAGAACCAGGGACCCCTCCAACTGCGACCAGCAGAGGGTAAGATTTCCCGACGCGAAAAGACACCCCTGCACCCGGCGCCCTACGGCCCCCTGTGCCCAACTCCGAGGTGCCTACCTAACCTACAGCTTCCCAACTTACCTCTCGAAGTGGTGGTCGCACCTGAAGAATCTCCGTCCCCGAGCTTGCAGCCTTTGTTCATCTGTTAACTTCTCCATTGAAATCTATTGAGCGCCCGACGGCTCAAAAGCACCCTGCACCCAGCCGCCCGAGTGCCCCTGGGAGTGCAACACCTATCCTATTCTACTTCCCCACTTGCCCTGTGTACGTGACCAGGAGCCCAGCTCCCACAGTCGCGTGGCCTGCCTGCTAGCAGCCACCAACCAAGGGCCCCCTGCCCGCCATAGGCTAACATTAGGCCTAACGAATAGTTTCTTACCTGTCGGTGTAGTTTTGCAGCTTGAAGACTTTCTGGATTCACTATGCTGTGCATTATTCCGCCATCTCGTGGTTGGGTCCGGATTCGTAGTCTTTTCTTTGTTTTTGTCTTTTTTTTTTTTTTTTTTGTTGTTGGCCCAGGTGGGCGGCGACGCCCACCATTTGGTGTCTTCGGTGACGTCGTCGCGCTTCCGGCGGAAGCTCCCACCTTTGGTAGCCATCTTCGGATTCTTTTTTTTTTTTTTCTTTTCCTCTTACAGTTTTTTGTTGTCTATGTCTTTAACCTTTAATCCTTCAATTATTCTTTGATCCCTTTAAAACCTTGTATGTAGTTTAGTTGTACCCTTAACCTCCTATGTTATCTTCCTGGCGGAGGCGGGTGGGATCGCTAGTGAATCCAGAAAGTCTTCAAGCTGCAAAACTACACCGACAGGTAAGAAACTATTCGTTTTGCAGCGTGAATCTTTCTGGATTCACTATGCTGTGCATAGACTTAGTAGCGGTTTTGTTATTGCGGTGGTTGGGTGGAAGATGAGCATTGGTTGCTGAAAATGTGCTGTAAGACCTTCTGTCCTACTTGTGCCTCTTTGTTCATTTGGATATCAACACAGTAGTGTTTGGTGAACGTGTGCACGGAAGACCATGTTGCCGCTTGGCAAATGTCTTGTATAGGTGTGTTCGCTAGGAACGCAACCGTTGCTCCCTTTTCCCTTGTTGAGTGAGCCTGGGCGGCCCCTTGTAACTCTTGTCCTGCCTGCTTGTGGCAGAGTTGTATTGCTTGTGCAATCCACCGTGCAATGGTATTTTTTGTTACTGGTCGTCCCAGGAAACTGCTTGCGAAGGAAACGAAGAGTTGTTTTGTTTTCCTGCATTCCTTCGTCCTTTCTATGTAGTGCATCACTGCCCTTCTGGCGTCTAGCGTGTGTAGCGCCTTTTCTGAGGGTGTTGAAGGTTTCTGGAAGAAACTTGGTATCTGTATTGTTTGATTGATATGGAACCGCGACACCACCTTTGGCAGGAAGTGTGGGTCCGTCCTCATGACAATTCTGTCCTTGTGTATTTGCAAGTAGGGCTCTTGTAGTGTGAGAGCCTGTAGTTCACTGACTCTTCGCAGTGACGTGATAGCCACTAAGAAAGCCGTTTTTAGTGTGAGCATGTGCAGTGTGCTCTTGTGTATGGGTTCAAATGGTGATTTCATCAACTGTGTCAGTACAGTGTTGAGGTTCCAGCTTGGGGCTGGCATCCTTTTAGGGGGCTATTCTTTTAGCCCCTTCCAGGAATCTTTTGACCACTTGGGAGGTGAAGAAGCTTTTCACCGCTTCTCCCTGGTGTAGGCCACTATGGCTGCTAGGTGAACCCTTAGTGACGAGTAGCTCAGCCCGCTTTGTAGTAGGTGTGTTAAATATCGCAGTACTGTTGATTCTTTTGTGACTTTTCGTTGCAGTCCCTCTGTAATGCACCATTGTGAGAACCTTTTCCACTTTGCAATGTAGCATTTTCTTGTAGTGGGTCTCCTTGCTTCTCTGAGTACTGCCATGGTGCTTGGAGGTAGTTTGAGGTGTGCGAATTCTAGGTCCTCAGGAGCCATGCTGCTAGGCTGAGGCTGTCTGGTTCTGGGTGGAGCACTTTTCCGTCTTGCATTGTGAGGAGGTCTTTCCTTCTGCTGAACCTGTGTGCTGGTTCCTGCGCCATTTCCATAATCTGTGAGAACCATGTTTGTCTGGCCCACTGAGGTGCCACCAGTATGAGTGTCATGCTGCTGCTCCTGCATTTGCTGAGTACTTTGTGTAACAGTGGTATCGGGGAAAAGCGTAAGCAAATTCGTTCGACCAACTTATCCATAGGGCATTCCCTAGGGACCTTTGGTCCGGCTGTCTGGATGCGTAATGTTGGCATTTTGCATTGTGGGGTGTTGCAAAGAGGTCTATCCGTGGTGTTCCCCACTTTTGGAACAGTTGCTGCACCTCCTGTTGGTTCAGTTCCCATTCGTGGGATGCAGACGTCTGCCTGCTGAGTCGGTCTGCTTCTACATTGTCTATTCCTGGGAGGTGTATTGCTAGCAGGTCTATCCTTAGAGGGATGGCCCATCTCCAGATCTGTTGTGCCAGACTTGACAGCGGTGCTGATTGTGTCCCACCTTGCTTGTTGATGTAGAACATTGCAGTTGTGTTGTCTGTTTGTATCAGCACTCGCTGGCCGTAAAGCTGCTTTTGAAAGGCTTTTAAGGCTAGGAACACAGTTTTGAGTTCTAGGTAGTTGATGTGTTTTACTGCATATTGTTGTGACCAGAGCCCCTGACGCGGAGTCTGGTCATGTGCGCGCCCCAGCCCTGCTGTGAGGCGTCTGTTGTGATGGTCACTGTTGGAGTTGGCTGTGTGAATGGCTTCCCTTGTAATATGTTCTCTTCTTTCCACCACGCTATTTCTTTCTGCACTGCGTGTGTGACAACCACTAGATCTTCCCAACTCCCTGTGGCTTGTGACCATTGCTGTTGTATCCATTCCTGGAACGGTCTCATGTGCAGTCTGATATGCGGGACAAGGTGGATGCATGATGCCATCATTCCCATTAGCCTGCTCACCGTCCTCACTGTCAGAACTTGCCCCTTGCGGTAATGACGTGTTTCCCTCAGGAGCGCTATACTTCTCTTGTCGCTGGGGAACACCTTGGACTGTGTGCTGTCTATTTGTGCCCCCAAGAATATCTTGATTTGTTGGGGTTCTGTTGACGATTTTTCCCAATGTATTGAGAAACCTAATGTGGACAGTGTTTCTATGACTTGTTTGATGTGTTTTTTGCAGAGTCTGTATGATCCTGCTTTTACCAGCCAGTCGTCGAGGTAGGGGTATACATGTATGCTCCTCCTCCGAAGGTGCGCTGCAGCTGCTGCTAGGCATTTCGTGAACACTCTTGGTGCGGACTTTAGTCCGAAGGCTAGCACTGTGAACTGGTAGTGATTGTGGCCTATCACGAATCTTAATAGCCGTTTGTGTTTGCGGTTGACGGGTATGTGCAGGTATGCATCTTTTAGGTCTAAGGTCGCCATGTAATCCCCTTCTTGGATTTGGGGTATTACTTCCTGAAGTGAAGTCATCTTGAATTTTTGTGTTTTTACGAACTTGTTCAGGAATCTGAGGTCCAGTATAGGTCTTAGTGTATCGTCTACCTTTGGCACTAGGAAGTACGTTGAGTATATTCCCTTGTTCCTTTCGTTGTTTGGAACTGGTTCTATTGCTCTTTTTGTAGCAGTTCCTCTGCTTCTAGGCGGAGGAGGGCTAGTTCTCTTGCGGGTATTGACCGATGTCTTGGTCTTCTCCCTGGCGGGTGTTTTTGGAGGTCTATGCAGTACCCGTGCTGTATGGTGTTTAGTATCCATTTGTCTGTGGTAATTTTCCTCCATTGTGTGAGAAATTTTCTTATTCTTCCTCCCACTGGTGTCGTATGCTCGGTGGTTATTTGCTGTGTGCTTCTGCTCTTTATATTTTCCTTTTGCGGACTTCCCCTCAACCTTGGTGTTAACGGTGGGGGCTTGTTATGTGTGTGGAGTCACTTTGAGGCGGGCTGCTGGCCCCTCTTCGGGCCTGTCCCCGTCCGTACCCGCGCCCTCGAAAGGACCGTCCTCTGGGTTGGTACTGCCAATTCTGCTGCTGTTGTCCCTGCAGGTTTTGGCCCTGGTTGTTCCCTTGGTACCCTTGTTGTTGTGATTGATGTGAAGTGGTAGGTGCATTGCCTCCTCTACCACTGGCTCGCCTTGAGGGGTTCCCTCTTCTCATCCCCCTGAACTGCAGCGCTCCCATGGACCTTGCAGTTTCGTTGTCCGTCTTTAGTTGTGTTAATTTGTTGTCAACTGTTGCTCCAAACAGTTTCTCACCGTCGAACGGTGTGTTGATGATGTTGCTCTGTACTTCTGGTTTGAAGCCGGAGATCCTGAGCCATGCGTGTCTCCTCTCAGTCATCCCTATCATCATTTGCCTGCTGGAGTTCTCTGCTGCGTCCAAGGCTGACTTTAGGCAAGTGTTCGCGATGGCCTTGCCTTCTTCCGCTAGGTAATTGGCCCTTTGTTGGTGTTCTTCTGGCAGGTGCTTAATGAGCTGGCTCATTTCTGCCCAATGCTGGTATGCATGCCTGCTGATGAGGGCGTTGGAGTTGGCGATACGCCAGTGTATGGCTGCGTTCCTCTCCACCTTACGTCCTGTGAGGTCTATTCTTTTGCTCTCCTTGTCTGGAGGTGGGCCTGTGTTGGTGGGCACACCGGCCCTCTTCCTGGCTGTTGCAGCGATAATGGAGTCTGCTGGTACAGACCCCTGTATGTATGCAGGATCTTTTGTGGAGTGCTTATACTTCTTTTCGCTCCTAGGGGTAACCGCCTTGCAGATTGCTGGTTCCCTGAAGGCCTCCCTTCCCTGGTCGAGAACGCCAGGTAACATGGGTAGAAATTGACTCCTTGTCTGTTGGGGGAGCAGGGTTTCGAAGAGGAAACCTGCTTTTGTCTTTTCCTCCTGCATTTCGACCCCATAAGTCTTTGCAGCCTTCTGCACGACCTCATTGTAGACTCCGATGTCGTCTGGCGGCGAAGGTCTCGAGGGGTAAGTGTCTACCCCTTCTTCTGGTGACTCTGTGTCGAGGTCTTGCCAGTCTAGGTCTTGTACTTCAGAGGACGCCGAGTCCCTGTAAGACAGCATCTCTTCTTCGCCTTCGGCCTCGAAGTAGTAGTATTCCTCGTCCTGGTCTTCGAGCTGTTCGGGTGTCCCCGGGGCCTCGTCGACTTCGACCTCGAACTCCTCGACTGCCTCGTGGACTTGCTTCGACGGAATAGCGTATTGTTTCATCTTCTCGTCGAAGTCTTTTTGCGTTGCAGGATGCTCGCCATCTCTGCCTCGAGCCTCCTCTTCTTTTTCGCCATCTCGTGGGCCTTTTCGGCGTCGAGTGGTGCAGTGCCTCTCTTCGCGGTCGCGGTCGTCGAAACAGACGCCGGGCCTTCCTTTCTCGGTGTCGAGGTTTCCTTTTCGGGGACGACCTTCGACGCCTTCGTTTTCGGAGGCTTTCGCCGATTGAGAGTCCTTGTCCAAGGATCCGCTCGGCTGTTTGTCCCTTGGTGCTGTTGCTTTCGTCGAGTGTTTCGGCGGCAACGCTCCTTGGTGGACTTTGCTACACTTCTGGCAGTGTCGCTAGGGATTCTGGCTTCACTCTTTCGAGCGTCGCTTTGGTGTTTTGGGGTCGACGACTCCCTTACCTCCTTCGACGTTTTCTTTTCGATTTCGACGACAGCGCAGTCCTCTGGTCCCTCTGCGATGTTGTCCTCCTCTCCGCTCGAGAGACCCAGGTCTCGGAGAGATGGTGCTGGTCCCTGGCCCTGCATGCTGTAATTCGCCCTTCTCTGTCTGTCTCTCACCCGGAGGGTCTTCGGGTGAACGCCGAGCACGCGTTGCAGTCTTCGCTGGCGTGGTCGAGCGGCAAGCAGAGGTTGCAGACTGGGTGCTGGTCTTTTTGGGCGTATTTGTGGTGGCAATTTCTGCAGAACTTGAACGGAGTCTTGTCCATAACCGCGCTTAGGGAGCCCCCTGTGAGCGCATTCTCTGTAGGCGTCGAGATTTCGGTCGTGGACCTTCTACCTCGTCGTCCTTCTTCTCCGGTACTAGTGTTGTCGTCCGGTGTCTCAGTAGTATATCTTCTGTGATGAATTTTCGACTTTTCGAGATTCTTCGTCCAACTTTCTGGAACTTCTCGGCAACGATCCAGACCCCACGGCGGAAAAAAGAATCTGAAGATGGCTACCAAAGGTGGGAGCTTCCGCCGGAAGCGCGACGACGTCACCGAAGACACCAAATGGTGGGGCGTCGCCGCCCACCTGGGCCAACAACAAAAAAAAAAAAAAAAAGACAAAAACAAAGAAAAGACTACGAATCCGGACCCAACCACGAGATGGCGGAATAATGCACAGCATAGTGAATCCAGAAAGATTCACGCTGCAAAACTCACTCTGCACCCGGCTGCCCCTGTGCCGCTGAGGGTGCACCAACTGTACCTACCTGACCCTGGGAGACCCCTGAGTCTATGCCCAGAACCTTAACTCTGCCAGTCGAGTACTTACCTGAAAGCCGATAACCTACATTTTCTCCATAGGGTAACATTGACTGGTTTCACTTGGAAATTCTTCTGTGTCGAGTTTTGAAATTTTAAAATCTTCACTAAAAATCGCCCGATCAACAAAAACGAAATTACTCACCTGCTATCAGGAGAGATCCCAGTGCTGGATCTTGGTGCCCAGCACTGACCCTGAAAAGTAATTACAACTGTACTTACCGATAACTTGATTTTCCTCCATAGGATAACATTGCCTGGTTTTTGCCAGAAATGCTTCTAAGTGTCGATTTTTGAAACATACAAATATTCCTTAAAAATCGCCTGTGTAACAAACTATTTCTTTCTACTGTTTACAGGAAATGCACCAGGGTTGAATCCAGGATCCAACCCCGAGTAAGAAAATCATACGCAAAGTAACTGAAACTACTTTTACTTAAAAACTCCCATTGAGCTCAGTGTTATAATTGTGTTTGAATTGTGTTGCCTATTGCAACAACTGTATCTATTGCATTTAAAAGTCTATTGCTTATTGAAAATATACAACTACAGCATTTTATTCTGAGAAAGTATTTTGATACCTATTGGTTCTAAAATAAAACTATATATTTTTATATACAAAACAATTGGCCTAGAGTTCAGTTCTTGAGTGTGTGAGACCATTTGCTGACTGAGTGTGTACAACAAATGCTTTACACTGTCCTCTGATACTTCCTTACTGCTCGACCAAGCTACCACTTTAGAGAGTAAGGTTATATCTAACTTTAGCCTCTGGGGACTGTGGACTCTGTGCACACTGAACCTTACTTTGGTTCAGTATATACAGAACCACTTTCTTACAGCATCGGGTGCAGGGGTGCCTTGGGACGTCGGATTTTCTTACCCGCTCTGGTCGCGGTAGGGGGGGTCCTCTGGATTGAGGCTGCAGGCGTCGTCAGGAGGCTTGAGGCAGGTCAGGGGTCGCCGGATCTCGGGTCAGGATCGCCGGGGGGACCTCCTCGTGGTATTTTTCCACTCTAGCTCGGGCTGGGTTCGGCGGGTGCAGAGTGGGCTGGATTTGCGGTTCCTGGCTGGCACCAGAAGCTGCAGTTCAAACACGTCCGGTGTTCACGGGAGAAACAGCTTGGAAAGTGAAGGCAGGCAGGTCCTCCGGGGTTTTTGAGGTTGCTGGCCGCTAGACACGCCGGGGTTTTGCAGGAGCAGGTTCGAGGGGAGACAGGCCTGTAGGGCTGGGGCCAAGTCAGTGGGCGTCGTCCTCTTGTTAGCTCTGCACGGCTCTTCGTCGTCCTTTTTTTTCTTCTTGTAGGTAGGCTGGATCTGCCTTCCTGGTTCAGGGCTGCCCCTAAATACAGTATTTAGGGGCGTTTTAGGGGTCTTGAGGTCAGTAGCCAATGGGCTACTGACCTTAGGGTGACTACACTCTTGGTGTGCTCACCCCACGTGGGGAGTGAGCACAATCCCTAGTCCTGATTCGGGAGTGCCTGCCATCTGCAAGATGGCGAGCACTGGAGAGTGGGCTTCACCTCGCCTCCCCACCTGAGGGGTGGAGTTGGCAGAGTTGGGCACACCTCCTGGGCTGGCTAGTTTTCCCGCCTGTCTTCCCGCCTGAAAGGGAGGGAGACAGGAAGGGGGCCTGCTCCTGGTAGCAGGAGAGGCTGGGGGGTCGCATTACAAAGGCTGCCAGGCCTTTGAAGCTCCCCTGCGACAGATGGCTCATCCTGACCTGGGGGAGGTGTGTACACCTCCGCCCAGGAAAGGCTTTGTTTCTGGGCTCAAAGAGCGTAGGCTCCCACCCTAGGGGTCCAGAAACATGGCTCGTTTTGGCAGGCTGGTGTGTACCAGTCAGGGAACCCACCAGAGGCTGGTCGTTTTTCAGGGGGCATCTCAAAGATGCCCTCTGTGTGCATTTTTCATTAAATCCCACACTGGCATCAGTGTGGGTTTAATGTGCTGAGAAGTTTGATACCAAACTTCTCAGTTTTCAGTGCAGCCATTATGGTGCTGTGGAGTTCGTAATGACAAACTCCCAGCACCATATACTCTTAATGGCAGCACTGCACTTACAATGTCTAAGAATGGACTTAGACACTGTAGGGGTACAGGGCTCATGCACCTTTACCCTCACCACTGGTATAGTGCACCCAGCTAGAGGGTGACTGACCTATGCCAGGGCAGTGGGTTGTAGGCATGGCCCACAGAGGTGTGTGCCATGTCGACTCTTCACTTTGTTCTGCACCAAAACACGCAGCCTGCAAAGGCAGTGTGTGTGTGTAAAGGTACAGGGCCTCTAAGGGTGGCACAATAAGTGCTGCAGCCCTTAGAGGTCTTCCCTGGTCACAGTGCCCTGGGTACCTGTGGTACCATTTACCAGGGGCTGACCTGTGGCCAGAGATGCCAATTGGGTACAGTTTTGGGGAAAGAACACAGGCCCTGGGAACCTGATTGTCAGGGACCCAGGGCACATCAAGTCAAAGTGCATTAGTGGTCTGGCAAAAAGTGGGGGGGTTACTGCAACAGAAACCCACTTCCTTACACAACCTGATTAGCAGGAACCCAGGGCAAACTCAGTCAAAGTACATCAGCAGTTCAGCAAAAAGTGGGGGCAACCTTGCAGAAAGAGGGCACTATCTCACACCGGGTAACACTCCAGGATATCATCCCACCCCTACAACAAAGTGAATTCATGATCGCCCTCTACCTGAAGCACTCCTACTTTCAAATCCCATCCACCCTGCACATCGGCAGTTCTTGTGGCAAGTGGTCAGCATTACCAGTTCAAGGTGCTGCCCATAGACATAGAAGAATAGGAGAAGTGCCCACCTCTGCCAACTCCACCCTCAAGGTGGGGGAGGCGTGGTGAAGCATATCGTTCTGTCCCCGCCATCTTGAGGATGGGGAGACCCCTGTAGGAAGCTGGCTCTGTATATATTATACCAAAGTGAGGTATAGTGTGCACAGAGTCCAGTGGAACCCCAAAGGTAGGCAGAGGTAAAGTTAGATAGCACCTCACTCTCTATTTGTGGTAGTGTGGTCGAACAGTAAGGCTGTATTAGAGGACAGTGTTAAACATTTGTGGTACACACTCAGTCAGCAAATGAATTCACGCACTCAAAGACTGAACTTCAGACCAATTGTTTTTGTATAAAAATATTCTTTTAGTTATTTTATGTTCGTGGCATGTGAGCTGTAGATCACATGTTATGCATAGATCGCCATCTAGTGTTGGGTCCGGATGTTTGCGCATTATTTTCCTTCGAAGAAGTCTTTCCAGTCATGAGGTAGGTGACTCCTCCTTTCGGTGATAGTGCGCATGGGCATCGACTCCATCCTTAGATAGTTTTTTTCCGCCATCGGGTTTGGATGTGTATTGCTGCGCTCCGGTTCGGCACTGTTTTCGGACCTCTTCGACGCGCAATCCACTACCCTCGACGGTATTGTTATCGATCGCGGTTCCCCATTCGACGCGTATCGTCTCACCTCGGAAAACCTTCGATCGGGAAACTCGTGGCAGGCCGTCGGGCCTACCCGCGCCAGCAGTCGATGGAACGGACTCCCTTCAAGTTCTGTCCTGGGTGTCGTGCTAAATTTCCACGCACTGACTTGCACGAAATGTGCATCCTCTGCTTGTCCCCGGAACACGACGAGAAAGACTGCGACGCGTGTCGATCGTTTCGATCGAAAAAGCAACTTCATGACCGTCTGGCTCGACGCCAGAACGGCTCCGCACCGGACATCTTCGGTGAAGATTCCGAGACAGAACATCAAGCTCAAGGAGCCGAAGAGGAAGAACATATCTCCGTGTCCGAAGCCGACTCAGACAAGGAAGAACAGGAGCAGGTTACTCCGGGTCAGCGTACCGTGAGTAAAGATACCCCTTTGCCCCCTCAAAAACCAAAGGCTCCGGTCCCTCCTCTGCCTTTGGGCCAAGGTCGGCACTGACAAAAAGTTTCCGACACCCCGCCCTCGGGCCCCGCTCCGAAACAGAAAGAGAAGCATTCCGGCTCGGGCTCGAGCCGACACCACTCCGGCGCATAACCAACACCTTCGGTGCCGAAACCCAAGTCCAAACATGTGTTGGTCACAATACCACCATTGCCGAAGATTCCACCTTCGACACCGAAAGGCTCGCAGCCGAAACCGGCAACTAAGGAGAAAGACACTCCGTCTAAAGAACCTCGGCCCGATGCCCCACCTTCGGATCCAAAGCAGAAAAAACTCGTGATCAACCCTGAAACAGGACAGATTCATGCCACTCTGCCAAAAAAACAGAAGATAGACCTACCTGAGGACTACCACATTCTTCTAAAAAGGAAGAGTGTGGGTACTAACCCTTCTCCCCCTTACATTCCACCTCTTTCTCCCACTGATCCCAATTTGATTATCACACCATCAAATTCACCACCACTTTCACCTGACCCACAGGATGATGGGGATGAGGATCAGGATAGGCCACAGGACACTGACCCTTGGGAGGATTATCATACTGACCCAAACACAGACAATGACCGTGATTTGTATCCCTCCAGACCCTCCCCACCTGACGACAACATTGGATACATTGAGCTCCTTAACAGGGCTACTCAATATCATGGAGTGGAGCTCCATAAAGAGCCTTTAGAAGAGGATTTCCTCTTTGAAACGCTTACTTCTTCCCAAAGAGTTACTCATACCTTACCAATGCTCAAAGGCATGCTAAAACACACGGATGAAGTATTTAAAGACCCTGTAAGGACCAGAATAATTACACCTAGGGTGGACAAAAAATATATACCCGCACCCACTGACCCTGTTTACATTAGAGGCCAGCTGGCCTTAGACTCTCTTGTAGTCGCCAACGCTCGCAAGAGAGCTAATTCACAAACCACAGGTGAGGCTCCTCCTCCTGATAATGAGTCTAATCTTATTGATGCCTCGGGCAAAAGAGTGGCTTCACAGGCAGCAAATCACTGGCGCATTGCCAACGCTCAAGCTCTGTTGGCTCGTTATGATAGGGGTCATTACGATGAGTTAGAGAAACTCATACCGTATTTACCTGATGAACACAAATCTAAGGCTAATGACCTTATCCAAAAAGGTAAACTTATCACCAATACATCCATCAGGTGTGCCTTAGATGCAGCAGACACAGCAGCGAACACCAGTGTACTCTTACGCAGGCATGCTTGTTTGAGAATATCAGGCTTCAAGCCGGAGGTGCAAACCTCCATCCTTAACCAACCATTCGACAGGGAGCATCTCTTTGGCCCAGCGGTTGATACCTCACTGGAAAAGATGAAAAAGGACACTGAGGTCGCAAAGTCCATGGGGGCTTTACAATTACCTGCCACTAGGGGTTCCTTTCGCCGCTCCTTTTACAGAGGTGGTTCCAAAACCATATCCACCGAAAATCCCTCCTCCTCTTACAAGGGCAACAACCAATCCCCCTCTTCAAGAGGTTATTTCAGAGGAGGTTTTAGAGGAAATAATGGTAAGGGAAGAAGCAGAGGTGACTCCACACGCACTTCCCCTGCAAACAAACAGTGACTTCCTTCCGCTATCCCCGACCATTCCACCCCTGTCGGGTGACGTCTCTCTCAATTCCTACCTGTCTGGAATTCAATCACCTCGTACAAGTGGGTACTACAAATTATCCAATATGGTTACTGCCTGGAGCTTACAGACACTCCCCCAAATATTCTTCCAAGATCACATGCAATGTCACCAGAGCATCTTACTCTTCTAAAGCAAGAGATTCTTGTGAGAAAGTGCCCTCTTTCTGCATGATTGCTCCCACTTTTTGCTGAATTGCTGATGTACTTTGACTGAGTGTGCCCTGGGCTCCTGCTAATCAGGTACCCAGGGCCTATGTTCTTTACCTAAAAACTGCATTGAAGCCTAAACCCAATTGGCATCTCTGGCCACAGGTCAGTCCCTGGTAAATGGTACCACAGGCACCCAGGGCACTGTGACCAGAGAAGGCCTCTATGGGCTGCAGCACTTATTGTGCCACCCTTAGAGGTCCTGTACCACTACACTCGCACACTGCCTTTGCAGGCTGCGTGTTTTGGTGCAGAACAAAGTGAAGAGTCGACATCGCACACATCTCTGTGTGCCATGCCTACAACCCACTGCCCTGGCATAGGTCAGTCACCCCTCTAGCTGGGTGCACTATACCAGTGGTGAGGGTACAGGTGCATGATCCCTGTACCCCTATAGTGTCCAAGTCCATTCTTAGACATTGTAAGTGCAGTGCTGCCATTAAGAGTATATGGTGCTGGGAGTTTGTCATTACGAACTCCACAGCACCATAATGGCTACACTGAAAACTGAGAAGTTTGGTATCAAACTTCTTAGCACATTAAACCCACACTGATGCCAGTGTGGGATTTAATGAAAAATGCACCCAGAGGGCATCTTAGAGATGCCCCCTGAAAACTAACCCACCTCTAGTGTCCAGACTGAGTGGATGCCACCACCAGACATGTTTCTGGACCCCTGGGTCGAGAGCCTGCTGCTCTCTGGGGCCTGAAACAATGCACATCCTGGGACGAGGTGCCAAGCCTCCTCCCCCAGGATGGGCAGGGTTCACGAAGGGGAAGCTTCAAAGGCTTGCCGCCTTTGTGAGCTTCCCCAGGCCACTTGCTGCTTTCAGCATCTGGTCCCCATTGGTTCTGACCCTCACTTTGGGCGGGAGAACCGGCGGGAAATAACAAGTGAGGAAGAGAGGTGTGCCCACCTCTGCCAACTCAACCCCTGAGGTGGGGGAGGCGAGGTGAAGCACAACTCTCAGTCCACGCCATCTTGAAGATGGGGGACTCTGCCAACCAGGGACAGGCACATACCCCCCTCCCACTGGAGGGTGGCATAATAGGGGGTGTACCCACCCCAGGGAAGGGACCCATTGGTCCCTGCCCTTTACCTACATGTAATGCCCCTAAATCTAGTAGTTGGGGGCACCCCTGAACCTTGCTTCATCAGATCCAGACAAGAAACCAGAAGAAAAGAAGGACCGAACAGCCGTGCAGCAGCTAACAAGAGGAAGACGCCCACTGACTTGGCCCTAGCCCTACCGGCCTGTCTCCCCCTCGAACTTGCTCCTGCAAAATCCTGGTGTGTCCTGCAGCCAGCAACCTCAAAAACCCCGGAGGACCTGCCTGCCTTCACTTCCAAAGCCTGCTTCTCCCGTGAACACCGGATTTGTTCAACTGCAACCTCTGGCAGCAGCCGGAGACCGCGGATCCGCCCCACTCTGCACCCGCCGTCCACGGCCCGAGCTCGAGTGAGCAAACACCACGAGGAGGTCACCCCGGCGATCCTGAACCGAGAACCGGCGACCCCTGACCTGCCTCAAGCCTCCAGCCGACGCCTGCAGACTAAAACCAGAAGGCCCCCTAACCGCGACCAGGAGCTGGTAAGAAGATACGACCCCAAAAGGCACCTCTGCACCAGACGCCCCACATCCTTGTGTGCCGAAACCAAAGGTGCGTAACCAACCCCTAACTTCCCAACTTACCTCTCGAAGTGGTGGTTGCACCCAGAAGTCCTTTGTCTCCCTGCCTGCAGTGCTTTTGCAAACCGGAGGCTCTCCATTGGAAACAACAGGGCATCCGACGTCGAAACAGCACCTTGCACCAGGCCGCCCTAGTGCCGCTGAGGGTGCACCTTTGGTGCACCTTTGGTGCTAATTTGTTTCCTCATTTGCCCTGAGCTAACGTCCAGGAGCTTTGCTCCCACAACCCAGTGGCCTGCTTGCCAGCAGCCACCAACCGGAAGCCCCCTATCCCCCATTGGATAACATTGGGCCTCAGCACTCTGCACCCGGCCGCCCTAGTGCCGCTGAGGGTCTAACAAGAGTGCATCACTGACCCTGGGGGACCCCTGTGTCTACCCCCAGAACCTCAACTCCCACTACCGAATACTTACCTAAAACCGATAACCATATTTTCCTCCATAGGATAACATTGACACTTTTTCCTGAAAAAGTTTGTGTGGAGTTTTGAAACCTAAAGAAATACTTTAAAATTGTACGATTTAACAAAAACGCTTTTACTCACCTGTTTACAGGAAATGTCCCAGTGCTGCATCTAGACATACAGCACTGAGTAAGAAAAGTAATCCATAAGTAACTTACCTGCTATTTTACTGAAAATCCCATTGAAGTCTATGTACTGTATTTAAGTAATTGCATTTCTCTGAAACAATACTGTAAATCAAACCATAGTACATTTACAATTGAACTGTTTTACAATCAGCATTTACTACTGTAAAGTATTTATTGCTTACCTGTGCCAGGCTTGCTTGGTTCTAGAAATAAAATAACTAAAAGAATATTTTTATACAAAAACAATTGGTCTGAAGTTCAGTCTTTGAGTGTGTGAATTCATTTGCTGACTGAGTGTGTACCACAAATGCTTAACACTGTCCTCTGATACTGCCTTACTGCTCGACCACACTACCACAAATAGAGAGTAAGGTTCTATCTAACTTTGCCTCTGCCTACCTTTGGGGTCCCACTGGACTGTGCACACTATACCTCACTTTGGTATAGTATATACAGAGCCAGCTTCCTACAGTTCTCTCTTGGAAAAACACGCTATTGAACCAGTCCCATTACAATACCAGGAGACCGGGGTATACTACCTGTACTTTTTAATTTCCAAAAAGGACGGCTCTCTCAGACCTATACTAGACCTCAGAGAACTAAATCTGTACATTCAGTCGGACCACTTTCACATGGTCACACTCCAACCGGTGCTCCCACTCCTTCAGCAAGGCGACTTTCTGTCCACTCTGGACTTTAAGGATGCCTACTTCCATATTCCCATTCACCCTGCTCACCGAAAATATCTCAGGTTAGTGGTGGACGGCCAACATTATCAGTTCAAAGTTCTCCCATTCGGAGTAACTACAGCACCCAGGGTCTTCACCAAATGCCTGGCAGTAGTCGCAGCTCATCTAAGAAGACAGCACATTCACGTATTCCCTTACCTAGACGATTGGCTAATATAAGCCAACTCGCAGCAAAGCTGCCTACGCCACACTCGAAAAACAGTCCAACTGCTTCACCACCTTGGGTTTACTGTAAACCTCACCAAATCTCATCTCCAACCGTCCAACACACAAGTGTATCTAGGAGCCACAATATACACTCGGAAAGCTCTAGCGTGTCCCAACCCAGTCAGAATCTGCAACATGCAGACTCTAATATCTCAGTTTCAGCCTCAACACTCATTACCAGCTAGAGTGTTCATGCAATTGCTAGGAATGATAACGTCTTGCATTTTAATCGTTCCTTACGCAAGACTCCAAATGCGTCCCCTACAGGATTGCTTAGCACGTCAGTGGAACCAGGCTCAAGGTCAGTTATCAAATCTAGTGTTGGTGGATGGCCGCACCCATCGCTCTCTGCAGTGGTGGAACATACAAAACCTTTCCAAGGGGCGGCCATTCCTCGACCCGGTTCCACAGATAGTGCTAACAGCAGACGCATCGCTCACTGGTTGAGGAGCTCATCTTCAAAAACATACCATTCAGGGCATGTGGACTCTGCAACAAAAACAACTCCACATAAACCATCTAGAACTACTAGCAATGTTTCTAGCATTGAAAGCATTTCAACTTCATCTAGTAGGCAAAGCTGTCCTAATTCATACCGACAACATGACAGCAATGTGCTACATAAAAAAACAGGGGGGGACGCACTCTCTCCTGCTCTACCAGCTAGCCCAGAGCATCTGGAGATGGGCCATACCTCACAAAATATATCTCCTTGCAGAACACCTTCCAGGAATAAACAACCAGATTGCAGATCTGCTCAGTCGTCAACGGCAACAGATCCATGAATGGGAACTCCCCCCTCCGGTTCTCCTCCCATTCTTCCAAATATGGGGCTTTCCAGAGATAGATCTGTTCGCCACCCACCTAAACGCAAAATGCCCAAACTTCGCATCCAGGTATCCACACCCATTGTCCAAAGGCAATGCACTATGGATGAACTGGTCAGGGATATTTGCTTACGCTTTTCCGCCTCTCCCACTCATTCCATTAGTGGTTCGGAAGCTTAGACAGCAGTCCCTGACACTAATCCTAGTTGCTCCCACATGGGCCCTTGAACCCTGGTACACAACCCTGTTGGAATTATCCGTAGTTCCTCACCAAAAACTACATCTCACTCCCAATCTTCTCACTCAGAGCCATGGAGAAATAAGACATCCAGATCCCAGTCATCTCAACCTTGCGATCTGGCACCTGAGATCTTAGAGTTTGGCTACCTTAATCTTCCGCCAGACTGCATGAATATTATCAAAGAAGCTAGGCGCCCTACCACAAGAGCATGCTATGCAGCAAAGTGGAAGCGATTTGTCATTTACTGTAACAAAAATCAAATCAATCCGCTCAACGCTTCAATCCAAAACATGATTTGTTATCTATTACATCTACAGCGTTCCAGTTTAGCGGACACATCCATACGCTTACATCTTGCTGCAATAGCTGCATATCTGCAAAACAGACAGCATTTCTCTCTTTTTAGAGTACCTGCTATTAAAGCATTCATAGAAGTACTTAAGAGTCATTCCCCCCAGACTTCCACCCGCTCCAGTGTGGAATCTCAACATCGTTCTTACAAGACTCATGGGTCCACCTTTTGAGCCATTGCACAAATGTGATCTACAATTTCTCACTTGGAAGGTAGCCTTCCTCATAGCCATCACATCTCTGAGAAGAGTGGGTGAACTTCAGGCACTAACCATAGAAGAGCCATTTTTGCAAATACACAAGAACAAAGTGTTTCTTAGGACCAACCCTAAATTTTTACCTAAAGTCATTTCTGCCTTTCATATCAACCAATCTGTTGAGTTGCCTCTGTTCTTCCCTCAACCAGATTCGGTGGCAGAACGTGCTCTTCACACATTAGATGTAAAAAGAGCATTACTATACTACATTGAAAGAACAAAACCTTTCAGTGTGGGTTTAATGTGCTGAGAAGTTTGATACCAAACTTCTCAGTCTTCAGTGTAGCCATCATGGTGCTGTGGAGTTCGTGATGACCTCCCAGCACCATATACTCTTAATGGCAGCACTGCACTTACAGTGCCCAGGAATGGACCTGGGTACTGTAGGGGTACAGGGCTCATGCACCTGTACCCTCACCACTGGCATAGTGCACCCAGCGAGAGGGGTGACTGAGGTATGCCAGGGCAGTGTGTTTGTGGGCATGGCACACAGGGATGTGTGCCATGTTGACTCTCTGTTTAGTTCTGCACCAAGACACTCAGCCTGCAAAGGCAGTGTGTGTGTGTCAGGGTACAGGGCATCTAAGGGTGGCACAATAAGTGCTGCAGCCCTTAGGGGCCTTCTCTGGTCACAGTGCCCTGGGTACCTATGGTACCATTTACCAGGGGCTGACATGTGGCCAGAGATGCCAATTGGGTTTAGGCTTCAATGCAGTTTTAGGGAAGGAACACAGGTCCTGGGCACCTGATTGGCAGGAGCCCAGGGCACACTCAGTCAAAGTACATCAGCAATTCAGCAAAAAGTGGGGGCATACCATGCAAGAAAGATGGCACTTTCTCACAGACGCCCCACGGCCTTGTGTGCCCAGCCCAGCGGTGCCTAACCAACCCTCAACATCCCAACTTACCCCTCGAAGTGGTGGTCACTCCTGGAAGATCCTCGTCCCTGAGCCTGCAGTGTTTTTGTCCCAGAGAATCTCCGTTGAAATCAACAGGGCACCCGACCTCAAAACAGCACCCTGCACCCGGCCGCCTTAGTGCCGCTGAGGGTGCCCCTTTTGTGCTAACTTGGTCCCCAACTTGCCCTGAGCTTAACCCTAGGAGCTTTGCTCCCACAACCCCGTGGCCTGCTTGCCAGCAGCCATCAACCGGAGTCCCCCTATCCTCCATAGGATAACATTGGGCCTCAACACTCTGCACCCGCCCGCGTGCCGCTGAGGGTGCCACAACCGTGCATCACTGACCCTGGGAGACCCCTGAGTCTAACCCCAGAACCCTAACTCAAAAGACTGATTACTTACCTCGAAACCGATAACCTGTTTTTCCTCATAGAATAACATTGACACTTTTTCTCCCAAAAAGTTTCTAAGTGTCGACTTATGAAAACTAAGAATATTCCTTAAAAATCGCACAAATAACCTAAACAAATTTTCTCAACTATTTGCAGGAAATGTCCCAGTGCTGAATCTAGGTATCTAGCACTGAGTAGGAAAAGTAACGTAAAAGTAACTTACCTGTGAATTGAATTTCCTTCTATAGGATAACATTGGTGGTTCTATGTGAAAAAGTTTCTACGTGTCAACTTTTAAAATACAAGAATATTCTTTAAAAATCGTACATCTAACTAAAACGCATTTTCTCAACTGTTTTCAGGAAATGTCCCAGTGCTGAATCTAGGATCTTACCTGCAATTTACAGGAAAAGCCTATGTATTTCAATGTACTGGTCCAAAAGTTTCTAAGTGTGGACTTTTGAAATCTGAAAATATTCTCTAAAAATCATACAAACTACAAAAACGTAATTACTTACCTGTTTTAAGTAATGTCCCAGTGCTGAATCTAGGAGTCCAGCACTGGATTACAAAAGTAACGCAAAAGTAATTTTACCTGCATTTACCTTAAAAAGCCATTCATTTCAATGTACTGCATTTACTAAGAATTGCAACCTACTGCATCCCCTGTAAATCAAATCAAGTACAATCTTCATTGCTTTTTAAAACTGTGTACAACAAGTAACTTATTACTGAAAAGAATTGAATTCTTACCTGTATCAGGCTTGAATGGTTCTAAAATAAAATAACAGTATATTTTTTTTATACAAAAACAATTGGCCTAGAGATCAGTTCTTGAGTGTGTGAATTCATTTGCTGACTGAGTGTGTACATCAAATGCTTAACACTGTCCTCTGATACTGCCTTACTGCTCGACCAAGCTACCACTATTAGAGAGTAAGGTTCTATCTAACTTTAACCTCTGCCTACCTTTGGGGACTCTTGGACTCTATACACACTGTACCTCACTTTGGTGCAGTATATATAGAGCCAGTTTCTTACAGGTACCCAGGGCCTATGTTCTTTCCCTAATACTGCATTGTAGACCAAACCCAATTGGCACTCTCTGGCCACAGGTCAGCCCCTGGTAAATGGTACCTCAGGTACCCAGGGCACTGTGACCAGGGAAGGCCTCCAAGGGCTGCAGCACTTATTGTGCCACCCTTAGAGGTCCTGTACCTTTACACTCACACACTGCCTTTGCAGGCTGTGTGGTTTGGTGCAGAACAAAACAGAGTCGACATGGCACAAAGTGAAGAGTCGATATGGCACACATCCCTGTGTGCCATGCCTACAACCCACAGTGTCCAGGCTGAGTGGCTGCTTTCAGCTGCCACCACCAGACATGTTTCTGGAACCCTGGGTCGAGAGCCTGAAAACAATGCACATCCTGGGACGAGGTGATAAGCCTCCTCCCACAGGATGGGCAGGGTCCACGAAGGGGAAGCTTCAAAGGCTTGCCGCCTTTGTGAGCTTCCCCAGGCCTGTTGCTGCTTTCAGGAACTGGCCCCCACTGGTTCTGACTTTGGGCAGGAGAACCGGCAGGAAAACCAAGTGAGGAAGGGAGGTGTGCCCACCTTTGCCAACCCCACCCCTCAGGTGGGGGAGGCGAGGTGAAGCACAACTCTCAATCCCCGCCATCTTGCAGATGGGGGGACCCAGCCAACCTGAGTGAGGCATATGCCCCCCTCCCACTGGAGGGTGGCATAATAGGGGGGGTGTACCCACCCCAAGGAAGGGACCCATTGGTCCCAACCTTTACTTATCTGTAACGCCCCTAAATCTAGTATTTAGGGGCACCCCCGAACCTTGCCTCCTCAGACAAGCAACGACCAAGAAGAAAAGAAGGTGGAGCGAACAGCCGTGCCGAAGCTAAGAAGAGGAGGACGCCCACTGACTTGGCCCCAGCCCTACCGGCCTGTCCCCACCTCGAACCTGCAGAAGCAAAACTCCGGTGTGTCCTAGAACCAGCAACCTCAAGAACCCCGAGGACCTGCCCTGCCTTACAAGGAAAAGACTATCTCCTGTGAAAACCGGATTTGTTCACCCACAGACTCCAGCTCCGGCGAAATCCGCGAGTCTGCACCGGTCACCCACGGCCAGAGTTCGAGTGGCCCAACACCACGAGGAGGTCTCCCCAGCGATCCTGACCTGACATCCAGTGATCCCTGACCTGCCTCAAGCCTCCAGCCGACGCCTGCAGCCTTAATCAGGAAGGTCCCCACAACCGCGACCAGGAGCGGGTAAGAAGATCCGACCCTAAAAGACACCCCTGCACCCGACGCCCCACGGCCTTGGGCGGCCCAACCGACGGTGTCTAGCCAACCCCCAGCATCCCAACTTACCTCTCCAAGTGGTGGTCGCTCCCAGAAGACCCTCGTCCCCGAGCCTGCAGTGTGTTTTCAAACCTGAGAAACCCCACTGAAAGTAACAGGGCGCCCGACACCAAAACAGCACTCTGCACCCGGCCGCCCTAGTGCCGCTGAGGGTGCACCTTTGGTGCTGTCTTGAACCCCCATTTGCCCGGAGCTAAAGTCCAGGAGCTTTGCTCCCACAACCTTGTGGCCTGCTCGTAAGCAGCCACCAATCGGAGGCCCCCTACCCCCCATTGGATAACATTGGGCCTCAGCACTAATCCCGGCCGCCCTAGAGCCGCTGAGGGTGCTTTGAGAGTGTATCCTTGATCCTGGGGGACCCCTGAGTCTAACCCCAGAAACTTACCTCTGAACCGATAACACTTTTTTCTCCCATAGGATAACTTTGACTGTTTTCTATGAAAAAGTTTTTAAGTGTGGAGTTGGAAAATCTATGTAAATCTCTAAAACTGTATCCAAATAACTAAAGCGGTTTTACTTACCTTTTCTCTAGGAAATGTCCCAGTGTGATATCTAGGCATATCACACTGAGTAGAAAAAGTTATCCATAAAGTAATCTGTAAAGTAATCAAAAGTAATCCAACAGTAATTTCCACTGTATTGAAAGCCTTTACAAACCTGTAAAAAAAAGTCATTTTCATTCAGCTTGCTTGTATTGTTCAACCTGCCTTGATAAGTACCAATTTCACTTACCTGTACAAGGCTTGCTTGGTTCTAGAAAATAAATATACCTAAATAATATTTTTATACAAATCAAATTGGTCTGAGTTCAGTCTTTGAGTGTGTGACATCATTTGCCGATTGAGTGTGTACAACAAATGCTTAACACTACCCTCTGATAAAGCCTTACTGCTCGCCCACACTACCACAAATAGAGAGTAAGGTGCAATCTACTTTTATCTCTGCCTACCTTTGGGGTTCCACTGGACTCTGTGCACACTATACCTCATTTTGGTATAGTATATACAGAGCCAGCTTCCTACATCTGGGAAAAGTCATTCTTCTCAGGCTGCTTGTGCATCTCTGTAGCAACTCATTTTACACAGTAGTATTGTCCGGAGGGGAAGGGTTAGCTGGATATAGGTCCATATCTGTGTCACGCAGGAGGTCCACAGCATAAACGTCCCCTGGGTCATTGTGGGGTTGAGGGTCCCAAGGTGCGTCATAGGGAGACCTAGGGCTATCCCTATCCAAACCCTGAAACAGGGGAACCCTGAGTGGACTCTGGTGAAGGGTCCACTAGTAGCAGCGGGGACACTGGGCGTTGATGTAGCGAAGAGGGCAGGGAATATCACTAATTACTGCAGCTGTTTTCATAAAAGGACGTTGAGCGGGTGGAGGCTCATCAACGTCGAAGGCCAAGTCCTCTTCCAGCTCCGATAGTTAGATTTCTGCACAGGAAACCTCTTCATGCTCCTATGCCTCAGTCTCTTTTACCCGAACAGGTCCAGAGTGTCCCCCGAACGTCGATGCGCCATGGATGCAGTCACAAGGCAACAGTATTGAAGAGTCTTCTGATTTCAGAAGGCAAGGTACACCGAGCAAGAGCCTTCCTGATGGTCTGGGGGCAGACAAAAGTTGCAAACCTGATTTAGGTCTGTCCTGGGGTACTTCGCTCAACACTTCAGGCAGAAATTGAATGGAGTCCTTTCCATTACGGGCGCTTTCTCTGGTGCGGAGGAGAGGAAGCAGGCCTGGAAGTGGTTGATCGCAAAAGCAAAGGAAAGACGACTCAAAAGCTAGGAACTGGCGTTCGATTCACAGTTTCTTCAACCGACCAGGTAGAGAGAACAGAACAGGCTTGGCAAGATCACCACGCTGTGTCAAACCGGAGCTCGAAGGAAGGCGTCTGAACCCAACGGCAGAGAGAAAATCTAACAATGGAGCTGACGCACATGCGCATCACTAATCATGGTTGGAGATAAGGATCACGTGACTCGAAAGACTTCTTTGAAGAAAGACAACTTGCACACACCTGAGCCCAACACAGGATGGCAGGAGGATACACAGCATGTGTATCTACAGCTATACATGCCACAAACACAAACTTTCACTTAATTCCAAGTTTTGGCACGCGTGACCTATCTGGACGGTGCAAAATTTAAAACAGATTTTAATAAGCAAATACTACTGAAGGGACAATTATTACGCCGCCAATATTGTTCACACTCCTTGGTCAACATTTAACATTATGGAATATTAAAATTGTCTACAAACAGGCAACACACATAATGAAATGTCAAGCATTCTCAACAAATGGTCTGTCTTAAAAAGTATTTAATTGTCTTGCTCTTCAACTTACCTCTACAGCCATGATGATTATAGCCGCTTTCTTTTGATGGTCGAATTGGCAGGAAGATTTGATAAAGAATGAACACCCATACCAAGGCTGCTTATTGGAGGTAGATCAAGCCAATCAGGATCTCTTATTCCACCCATACAATCTTTTGCCATGGGATAGATTGTGCCATTTCCATCCCTCAGAATAATAGGCGATTCCTACAGATAAATATTAACATGCGAACTATATTTCAAAATCATCAACTTATTGCAAACCAGAATTGTACAATACACTGAAAATCATCCTCTGTATTCGGATTACTGACCTGTGATCTTGATTACACAAATGCAGCTTTCAATGCAAATCCTATTCTTTGCGGAGCAATTTATATCCACACTGGGTATCTCCTTCCAATGAAGGACATGAGTCTGCTACTCATTCTTTGTTTGATCATAGCAAAAGAAACTGCTACATTTAAATATTCTTATAAAAATTGCTCCAGAATCCCATAATGGAGCGACAATTCAGAACTCACAAACATCAATGGAGATCTCTTGAAGGAGAATTAACATTAGTAGATGAAGGTGGAGAGCAGCAAAGGTAAAAAATGAGTTACTTACCTATAGAGCAATTTACTTACCTTGGGTAAAGCTCTTTCGAGTGAATATCCTATCTAATAGCAGGTTACTCATGTCACGACCCCTTTCAGAGGGCAACGGGACAGTCAGGGGCTACAGAGCCCAAACGTGGGGGTTGAGAAATTTACTCCTGCTGTCCCGGGGCCCAACCTACAACAGATCCTGATTGAACAGCTGGGCCAAATATTACCCCCATCAACACTTGACTCCGTGGTAGCGTAGGTTCAACAGTCCAAGTCTTCTCGGGAGGAGGTAGGTGCAAGGTAAGCAAAGGCTCAAGACTCAAAATACAGTGACCCCCCAATAAACTGATTGTCCAGTTCACTAAATACTTGAGGGAAGAAAAGAAGCATTTATTGCACACGCAGAGTAGACTATGGCACACTAAATAACACACACTACAGTATTTTGGGGCGAGCGCTCTAGCTCTTTCCTAGGCAGTGTCCTAGAGTTCTTCCTCTCCCTCCTCCAAGCTAACAAACTTGTTCCTGGCGGTTTACTCAAGGTGACTGCACAGGTTGTGCCTACACTAGCAATGCGCAACAAAGTCTCACTTTGGCCCTGAAAGTTCAGCTTGCTAGGGCGCTAATGCACAGAGTTCAGGCAAGTTTCAAAAGGCATACCGGGCCAGCTCCAGTCTTACCAAACAACTACCAGAAGTGTTCAGGAGCCGTCCTCCCTACACTATGGTGATAAGCGAGATACACAACGCCTTCCAGCGGTCATCGGGACAGTAGCACTGAGGCAGTCGCAGTTGGCAACAGGTTCTCCTTCATTGCTCGTGGAGGTAAGGTGACGGAGATGCAGCGATGATGCAAAGTGGCTTTTGCTCAAGTCCATTTGATTGTTGATGGGACTCATCCGATACATGTGAATGTCCTAACGGTCCTTGTGGCCCCACTCCTGGCATTTGGCGTCACGGGCAACAGCCCCAACAATGGCAGATGTACAGGGCAATGACCTCTAACTGTTTCACTTCCACGGGGGACTACCCCATCAGTCCTAGTGATTCACTCCAGGAATACAGGGAGTCACAGGTAAGGGTGACTGCCCCAATGATGTCGCTTCACTGGGCAACAGCTCAAAATTTCACTGATGCCGCGACGGAAGTTAGACTTGCGCAAGAGGGCAGACGGCTCTCTTTTGTAACAACGGTCCCAACTGGCTTGGATGCCTTGCACTTCACCCACCAAGCTCCACTCACCAAGATCCCCGCTAGGCTTTTTCATCCTCCTCACGGGACATACTGGCCTAAGCAAACAGGCACAAGGCTAGTGCTCCAGGCACAGGGCAAGTTTTCTTGGCTTCCTGAATGATGGCCCTTGACCTAGCTGGAAGACCAGCAGATCTTGGTCCCAGTCCTGGTTGAAACATCTTAAAATCATTGAGATCTTGCCTATGCTAATGAACAGCTTGTGGAACTCTTGCCCCTCACTTTTATAGTCCTTTTCCAGACACACATGTTTAAGTGTCTGGTCCCATGAAATTCGTGCTGTGGTTGTTGAATCCTTTAAAGTGCAATCTCCTCTATCCTGTCTTTTGTCAAAGGGACATCCTGCCACAGCAGCAGAGCCTGCAATTCTGACTCATCCACAACACAGGCCAAGGGAGTAACCGGGGATCACACCTGGCTGTCATCCTCCACTGAAATATGTCTCACTAAGGTTCAGAGATCTAAGCCTTCCCCTCTATGATTATTTGGTCCTACAGACAAACCTTATTAGACCATCTTGCCTTACAATGAGCCCAGGCCCCTTTGACCAGTAAAACTTCCTGGGATGCTCTGTTCCCCTTCCTCCAGTGTGTGTTTCGACTCCAGCTCTCAGGAATGTCAGCAATCCACATGTCCCATCTGGGGATGCAGTCCTTACCGTCAATTAGCCTTTGCAGGCCTTGGGCTTTCAAAATGGAACCCACAAGAGGTCTCCATGTTATGTACAGACACACATACAACAGCATGCACATGCAAGCATCACATGCTGCACAGTGCTACACACAGTCATCAAGTAGGCCAATGGTGAGTTACTGTAGGAAGCTGGCTTTTTATGTAGTGCACGAAAATGAGGTACACTATGTACAAAGTCCAGACTACCCTTATTGTCTTAGCGGTTTTAAATTAATAATCCCAAATGCTCTCTTTGTGGTAGCGTGGATAGCAGTTTAGTCTTATCAGAGAGTAGTGTTAAGCATTTATTGTACAAACAGAGTCAAATAAGACATTCTCAAGGAGAAATTCGAGACCAATTCAGAAAAATAACAGATTTTTATATAATTTTAGACACCAAGATCGGAATCGGGTAAGTACTTTTGACGCTATAGATTTTTACTGAAACAATAGAAAATCACAGCTGTCAGATTCGAGGCATGAGCCTCGAACGCAGTAATGTTATCCTATGGGAGAAACATTCACTGCATTGGTACACTTACAGACGATTTACAGGAATGTTCTTCTGGACTTAAAGTAATTCGGGGCCAAGGTCCAAGAAAACACCAGCCGTTCAAGTTTACCTGTCATGGGGTGTGCAGGTGCAGTGGAGCTATAAGCTGTGTTAGCCTCGAACACTATATGCTAAAGTCAATGGGAAAAGTACCTGTAAGAAAAAAACTGCAAGTGGGAACGGGGAGACCAGTCAGGGAGAACTCGAGGGAAAGGAAACCTAGTAGGACCACTCAACGTGTGGAGCTGGCCTCTCTTGAAGTCACTCGACATGCAGGTAAGTTTTGGCAGCAGTAGTGTTCCGACTGAAAACAAACAAGCCTTGGTGCTTGCAACTGGCTCCGGTACCCCAGATATTGGTACAGGGAGGCTTTGAGAAGGATCAGCATCTCGAAAACTGGATGTATCGACGGGGCTTACCTCCTGGACACTCAGTGACCTCCTCCTGGTGAGTAGTTCACTCTGAGGACCAGATGGTCAGCAAAGCAGTGGACCGGACAGATGTGATCGGTGCCTGCTGGTGCACGGAAGTGGCTCCTCCACTCCAAGTGAGTTATTGCTGGATAGATGAAGTGCTGGGCAGACTTCCAAGGGTTCGGGGAGGCTGTTCAGCTTCTGGACGAGTCGGTCTTTGTGATTGGTGGGACAGCAGCAGCTAGACGGGGTTTTGCGAAAGTTTGGTGCTGGTCCGCAGTTCTCACGACTTCTGCTTTTTTAGTCCTTCTTTCAGGCACATCAATCTCAGTTCCTAGCGTCAGGGGGTCACCTAAATACTACATTTAGGGCTGTTAAGGGGAGTGAAGGGTAGTAGTCAATGGGCTACTTACCCTTGGGGTCACTACACCCCCTATATGACCACTTCCTGCAGGGAGTGGGCATAACCCTGTCCCAGAGTTCCTAATTCCACCAAAAACAAGATGGTGGAACCCCTCTTTCGTGGAGCACATCAGGTATCCCACCTTAGAGCTATGACTAGTCTGGAGGTGCAACAACCACTGCATAGCTTATTTCCCACCTGTACATGTGCAAAACGGGCCTCAGGGCAGGGGGTGGCATTCTCCAGGTCTGGAGGAAGCCGAGGTCGCATATCAAAGGCGGCAGAGGCTTTGAAGCCTCTGGCATTGGTATGCAGATTCACTAGCTATACTGCAGGAGGAGGTGATAACACCTTCTCCGGAGCAGGCACTGTTTCCTGACCTCAGAGAGCGCTGTGTCTCAGCTACAGGGGGTCAGAAACTTGTCTGTGGTGGCAGGCTGGACGATACCAGTCAGCTAGCACACTAGAAGACTAGTAGGGTTCCGGGGGCACCTCTAAAGGGCCCTTGGGGTGTCTGTCATAATAAATCCAATACTGGAAGCAGTATGGATTTATTTAGACAAGGAGTTTGATCCCAAGCACAATAGGTTTCAGTGAAGCCATTATGTAGCTGGGTAACTCGGAATGACGAGTGCCCAGTACTTACCTTAAGATGGGTTCCCTGGTCACTTGCAATATCTAGTAATAGAACTAGACATCACAGGGGGCTATTTGCTCATGCAGGTATGTCCTCACATAAAATAAAATGCACCCTGCCTTAGGGCTGTAATGCATGCAGTAGGGGTGACTTAGATATATTATATGCAGTGACTTCGGCATGGCATACAGTGAGTGTGCCATGTTGTGTTTTCAACATTTGCACCATGTCACACAGCCTGCAATAACAGTCTGTGTGAGTTAGGTGAAGGGTCCCTTAGAGTGGCAAAATACATGATGCAGCCCGTAGGGACCCTCTTTAATACCCATGCCCTACTTATCAGGGGTACCATTTACTAGGGACTTACAGGGGTGTTAAAGTATGTGCCAAATGTAACAATTTGAGACCATTTTAGCTTGTTTTTAGGGAAAGAGCACTGGTACTGGGGCCTGTTTAGCAGGGACCCAGTGCACATCAGTCAAAAAACATTGGTACCCGTTGCAAAAAGAGTGGGTGACCATGACAAAAAGGCCATCTACATTGGCATGGCCAGTCCCAGGTCGGTGTTCCACTTTAAAGTCAATACCCTGTGGGGGGATGGACCACTTCAACACTTTTTGATTTCCAACCTTCATTTGCATTAGCCATCTGAGAGGCCGCCTGTGGTCAGTTTGAACAAGGAAGCGAGTCCCCAAACAAGTAAGGTCTTGGCTTCTTCAGTGACCAAACCACAGCAAAGGCTTCTCTCTAAATGGCACTCCAGCGCTGTTTCCTCCCTGATGAGTAACCTCCTACTAATAAAAGAATCAGGATGGTCCTTTCCATCATCGTTGGTCTGGGACAGAACTGTCCCTATCCCATGCTAACAGGCATGTGTCTGCACAGTAAACTGCTTTGTATAAGCTCGAGCTTTTAGAATGGGTGCGGAGAACAATGCTTCTTTCAAGATGTCAAAAGCCCAGTTTACAGTTTTGGGTTGTTTCTTGGAAGATAATTTGGTGAGTGATGCTGTAGAAAAGTGGGAGTGCATGTTGCAGACACCCCCCTTTTTTGCCAGGTTTTTGATGCACTTGAGTGTGCCCTGGGTCCCTGCCAATCAGGGACCCAGGGCCTGTGTTCTTTCCCTAACCTGTAACATTGTTTCCACAATTGGCACAACTCTGGCCTACCAGCAAGTCTCTTTTAAAGGGTACCTATGGTGCCAAGGGTATGGTAGCCAAGGAAAGGCCTCTGAGGGCTGCAGCATGTATTATGCCACCCTTAGAGACCTCTCACCACAAGCATGCACCACTGCCATTGCAGCCATGGCTGGGGACTGCTCACGGGCAGGCCACTGTCTCAGTAGCCAAGCTCCTAGGGTTAAGGTTAGGGCAAAGGGGGTCCCAGGTTGGCACAAAGTCCACACAACCAGTGGCGCAGGCGCAACCGGGTGCAGGGTGCTCAGGAGGTGTCAGGAGTCCAATGCTTTCCAAAGGAGGACGTCGGTAACGGAAAAGGACTGCAGGCTGGAGCCAGAAGACTGAATGAAGGGAACCAACGACTGGAGGATGAATATGAAAAGTTGCTGGGCACCAGGACACCGTCGGTCAGGCACCTCAGGAGCAGCGGGTGCAGGGGTGTCCTTTCGTGTTGGATTCTTCTCACCGGTTCCCGTCGCAGTTGGGGGGACCCTTCAAGATGAGGCTGCAGGCATAGAGAAGGTCGGTGGAGGTCGTCCAACGCTGGCACTCCGGTCAGGATCGCCGGGGGGAGCTCGCTGGGGTGTTGTGCCACTCTGACTCGGGCCGTGGGTGTCGGGTGCAGAGTGGTGAGGACACGCGGATTCGGCTGGATGAGGAGTCCAGACTTGGGTTGCTGTTGAACAAATCCGGTGTCCACAGGAGATTAAAGTTCTTTTGGAAGGCAGGGCAGGTCTCCGGGGTTCTTGGAGGCTGCTGGCTTCAGGACAAGCCGGGTTCAGCTCGCAGGGGTTCAGAGCAGGAGACAGGCCAGTAGGGCTGGGGCAAAGCAGTTGTCGTTGTCCTCCTCTTCTGCAGCACGGCTCTTCGGTCCTCCTGGTCACATCGAATCAGGGGGCCCCTAAATACTAGATTTAGGGGCGTTACAGGGGTGTGCAGGTTGGGACCAATGGGCCCCTACCCTGGGGTGTCTACACCCCTAGGATGCCAACCTACAGTGCAGGGGCATAAGCCGCTTCCTGATTGGAGGGGTCCCCCCATCTATAAGACGGCAGGCACTGAGATGTGTGCTTCACCTCCCCCACCTGAGGGGTGGGGTTGGCACAGATGGGCACACCTACTTTCCTGGCTAGGTTCTCCCGCCGGTTCTCGCACCAAAAAAGGGAGTCATAGCCGATGGGAGATGGTTGCTAATAGCAGGAAAAGGCTGGGGGTAGCTAACAAAGGAGGCAGGCCTTTGAAGCTCACTCTTCGAGGACCCTGCCCATCTTGGGGGAGGAGGCATGACACCTCTGCCCAGGATGTGCTTTGTTCCTGGACCCAGAGAGCGGAGGGCTCTCTACCCAGGGGTCCAGAAACCTGTTTGGTGGTGGCAGGTGGCTGGGAGTCACTTAGAAAACACACCACAGTTGGGCGTTTTTCAGGGGGCATCTCTAAGTTGCTCTCTGTGTGAATTTTTCATTAAATCCAATACTAGCATCAGTGTGGGTTTAATGTGCTGGGATGTTTGATACCAAACAACCCAGACTTCAGTAAAGCCATCATGGCGCTGTGGAGTTCGTGCTGACAAACTCGCAGCCCATGTACTCAAAATGGCTTCACTGCACTTAAAATGTCTGTGAAAGGCACTTGCAGCTATGCCCTCACTTGGGCATGGTGCACCCTGCCTTTAGGGCTGTAAGGTCTGCTAGTGGGGTGACTTACCCATGCCGCAGGCAGTGTTGGTGGGCATGGCACACAGGGATGTATGCCATGTCGACTCTAGTTTGGTCTGCACCAAAACACCCAGTCTGCATGGCAGGGTGGGGGTGTTAAGGTGTGGGGTCTCGGAGGGTGGCATAATACATGCTGCAGCCCTCAGAGGCCTTCTCTGGTCACAAGGCCCTTGGTACCAGGGGCACAAGTTACTAACTTGTGTAACGATATATCTGTAAGAGACAGTAGTTAGTGACAGATTCCTTACCTTAGAATATCCCCAGGCGTCAGGCTGGATCCGGAAAGTTTTTGCGTAGCAGTACCCTTGCGCGTCGGTAGGCGGCGCCGTGCGGCTCCGCGTCCGTCGTCGGCGCCGTGATCGCCGGGATGACGTCGCGGGCAGTACTTAGGCGCCGCCCTGCGCGCTGACGTCAGTTCTGTACACGACTTTCCGCGCCAGGAACGCAGAGCCATGCAAGAAGCTGACATAGGTGTCTGAAAAATACTAGGGCCCTGAAAGGGATGTCCTTAACCCTAGAAATCAGTTCGCAGAACGGGAGGATGGGTGGGCGGTAGGAATCTGTCACTAACTACTGTCTCTTACAGATATATCGTTACACAAGTTAGTAACTTGTGCATCTGAAAGAGACACGTTAGTGACAGATTCCTTACCTTAGAATAGATACCCCAGCAATACCAACCCCGGTGGTGGGTCTGCGAACAAAGATCAGACAAGGAAGTCCTGGAGGACAGAACGGCCAAAGAAGCCGTCCCTCCGGACCGGACTGTCAAGGCAGTAATGCTTTGTAAACGTGTGCAGCGAGGCCCACGTAGATGCCTGACAGATAACCGGCAGCGGAACACCGCGGCCCAAGGCCGTGGTAGCAGCCGTTGCCCTGGTGGAATGGGCACGCAGCCCAACAGGAGGCTCCTTCTTAGCCAAAGAATAGCAGGTCTTGATGCACAAGGTAACCCAGCGGGAGATGGTCCTCTTGTGGACCGCCCGACCTTTTGGCGCCCACGTAGCCAACAAAGAGCTGGTCATCCACCCGGGAAGTGTTTTGTGCAGTCGATATAGAAGGAGAGCGCACGCTTTGGGTCCAGACGGTGGAGCCTCTCTTCCTCTCTGGAAGGATGCGGAGGCGGAAAGAAGGTGGGCAAAGTGATGGTCTGCCCAATGTGGAAAGCAGTAACCACCTTTGGCAAGAAGGACGGACGCGTCCGAAGAACAACCTTGTCTGGATGAACAGACAGAAAGGGAGGTTTGCAAGATAGAGCCTGGAGCTCACTCACCCGCCGAGCGGAGGTGATGGCCACCAGAAAGGCTGTCTTCAGAGTCAGAAGACGAAGAGGACAGTTATGTAGAGGCTCAAAGGGAGCGCACATTAAAAAGGTAAGAACCAAGTTCAAGTCCCACTGAGGCATCACAAACGGAACAGGAGGGAAGAGGTGAGTAATGCCTTTTAAGAACCTGTTAACAGGGGACTTGAAAAGGGAGGGCTGATCAGGAGCCTGAGGAAGGCCGAGATAGCACAAAGATAACCCTTGATGGTACCCAGGCAGAACCCTGTTGAGCCAGAGAAAGAAGGAACAGAAGGACCTCAGAAAGAGGGGCAGAAAGGGATTCACAGCCTTTGCTGTGCACCATGCCACAAATTTGTTCCACCTGCAGGCGTATACCACCTTAGTGGAGGGACGCCTGGCTGCCAGAATCACATCACAAACTTCGGGAGGCAAGTCGAAAGGAATCAACTGCCGCCGCTCAATCTCCACGCAAGCAGGTGTAGACTGGACAGGTTCGGGTGGAGGACCGTCCACTGCTGCTGCGACAGAAGATCCTCCCGAAGAGGCAGACGGATCGGGGGATCTACGCTCATATTGAGTAGCTCGGGATACCAAACTCTTCGAGCCCAGTCCGACACTCTGGGTAGAAGTGGTATAGGCGGAAAGGCGTACAATAGACCGCAACTCCACTCGTGACGAAAAGCGTCGCCGAGCGAGTGCCGCCTTGGAAATTCCAACGCGCAGAACTGATGACATTGCGCGTTCTCTTCGGTGGCGAATAGATCTAACCAAGGCTCTCCCCACTGTAGAAAGAGTCCTTGCGCCACTTCCGAGTGAAGACGCCATTCGTGATCCATCATGCACCTGCGGCTGAGTTCGTCCGCCCTGGCGTTCAGGGAACCTGCCAGGTGTTGAACCATCAGGAACATGCCCTGATGTTCCAGCCATGTCCAGAGGCGCAGAGCCTCCTGGACAAAGGGGTCCACGACCCCACCCCCGCCTTGTTTGTTGCAGTACCACATGGCGGTGGTGTTGTTCTGTGAACACCTGCACTACCTTCCCTTTGACAGAGGGAAGGAATGCCTTGAGTGCAAGTCGGATCGCCCGGAGCTCCAGAAGGTTGATATGGAGCCGGGACTCCGCCGGAGACCAGAGGCCTCTGATCTCCGCCTCTCCCATATGACCGCCCCATCCCAGAAGGGACGCGTCCGTCACAACTGTGTGCTCTGGCTGGGGAAGGGAGAGGGATCTGCCCATAACCCATTGCCGGTTCGAGAGCCACCACTGCAACTGTTATGCAGTCCCCTCCGAGATCTGGACGTGATCGGACAGGTTGCCCTGGTGCTGCGCCCACTGGAACTTCAGGTCCCACTCCAGAGCCCGCATATGCCATCTGGCATGAGTAACCAGCAGGATGCAGGAGGCCATGAGGCCCAGCAGCCTCAGGGTCATCCGTACCGAAACCCAGGATAAAGGCTGAAAGATCGGAATCATAGCCTGAATATCCCGGACTCGCCGTTCGGGAGGATAGGCCCGAAACTGCGTCGTGTCCAGAACTGCTCCGATGAAAAGGAGCTGTGGAGAAGGAATCAGATGTGACTTCGGCACATTGATGGAGAACCCCAGCGAGTGCAGGAGTTCGGCCGTAGTCTGGAGGTGGGAGACGACTGCCTGGGACGAGCCCACCTTCAGCAGCCAGTCGCCGAGGTAGGGAAGACTGGAACCCCTGCCCGGCGCAGATGAGCTGCGACCACCGCCATCACTTTCGTGAACACCCGAGGGGCACTGGTAAGGCCAAAGGGGAGCACGGTGAACTGAAAATGCTCGAGGCCTACCGTGAACCGAAGGTAACGCCGGTGGGCCGGCAGGACGGGGATGTGGAAATAGGCGTCCTGCAAGTCCAACGCTACCAACCAGTCTCCAGGGTCGAGGGCAGTCAAGACCTGAGCTAGGGTGAGCATCTTTAACTTCTCCTTCCGGAGGAAGCGATTGACGTTCCGGAGGTCCAAGATAGGACGCATGTCCTTCTTGGGCACCAGAAAGTAGTGGGAGTAGCAACCACGCCCTACGTCTGGGGTCGGAACACGCTCGATGGCCCTCTTGGCCAAGAGGGCCGTGACTTCCTTCTGCAGAAGTACCAAGTGATCCCCTGACATGCGGTGGAATTGAGGTGGCATGGCTGGGGGTGGTCTCGAAGGGGAGGGAGTAGCCCCTTCGGACAATGTCCAAGACCCACCTGTCCGAGGTGATGGGACGCCAGTGGTGAAGGTGATGGCGGACCCTGCCCTCTACTGGCGTGCTGTGCACCTGAAAGGAGGGACTAGGAGGGCTTGGAGGCAGCGGACGGGTTGGAGGTGGTGGCCTGACCCGCACGCTGGTTGCCCGAACCGCCACGGCGGTATCCACGCCCTCGGCCACGCGAAGACGCCTGCTGCGCGGGCCGGTGGCTGGGCTGCTGACGTGACGGGGCGCCTTCCGTGGCCACGATAGGGGCGAAAGCAGAAGTCAGCGGAGGGCGTGTAGCAGAAAGGCCCAGGTACTTGGCAGTAGCCCGTGAGTCCTTAAAGCGCTCCAACGCATGGTCTGCTTTGGACCCAAAAAGTCCGACTCCATCAAAGGGCATGTCCATGAGAGTATTCTGGACATCCCCTGAAAAACCAGTGGTTCTCAGCCAGGCGTGGCGTCGCAGCGCCACTTGCAATAGACCTGCCCAGCGAGTCGGCGGTATCAAGGCCACATCGTATTGTGTATTTGGCCGCATCCCTTCCTTCCGCAATGGCGCGGGAAAGCAGTGTCTGGACCTCCTCAGAACACTGGGGCAAAACAGTCGCCACCGAATCCCACAAGGAGTGGGTATATCGGCCCAAAAGACAAGCGGTGTTGATGGACCGCAAGCCAGCACTGGAGGAAGAAAAACCCTTCTTCCCAAATTGATCCAGGCGTTTTGATTCCCTATCCGGAGGGGCGGTAGGGTAGGCGGTTTGGGAGGCAGAGGCTTGGACAACCAAGCTCTCAGGAGTGGGGTGGACAGAGAGAAATAGGGGGTCGCCCAGAGCTGGGCGATGGCGTCGGGACACGTTCCTATCCACAGGAGCCCCTGTGTTGGGCTTGGACCAGGCGCCCAAAAGAACGTCAGTGAGGGCATCGTTAAACGGCAGCACAGTCTCCGTAGAGGAGGCTGCCGGCTGAAGCACCTCTGTCAAGAGATTAGTCTTGACCGCCACAGTAGGAAGTTGGAGATGTAAGGCTCCAGCCGCCCTACGCAACACCGTTGCAAAATTGGCTCCCTCCTCCGTAGCCACGGGAGGAGACAGCATGCCAGTGTCAGGGAAGTATCTAGACCACTGGCATCCCCAGACCCTCTGTCCAGTCCTCATCGTACTGACACTGTTGTGCCAGAGGGTCATCAGACCCCTCCCAGTCCTCCTGGTCCTCCTCTGGTTCAAAATAAGGAGGAGGAGGGACATTTGGGACCCAAGGTCTCATCGGCGCCGGAACCGGCGCCGAGCGACGTCGGTCCGGGTCCATGTCCGGAGCCGGAAGGAACTGGGGGACGACGCCGCCCGGAGCCCCAGGCGGCGCCGAGAACGGCACCGGAGACATCGGGCGGAGGCGTTGTTAGGTCGACCGGCGTCGATGGGGGTTGCGGAGCCGGGATCGAGGCCGGAGCCGGGATCGAGGCTGGAGGCACGGGCGACGCCGGGGCCGGAGCCGCCGGCGACGCCGGGGCAACCCCATCAGAGCCCGCGGGCCCGAAGGCGCACCGGAGGGACCTCAAGGCCCGAAGAGGCGGGCAATGGCCGACAGGAATTCCTGTAGTTTGGGCCGGATCCGCCCGAACCCGGGAAGGATGGGTATTGCGGGGCGACTCCACAGGCAAGTCCGGGGCCGCGGGGACGGTGCCGGGAGGGGCCTCAGCCGAGTCGCGAGACCGGCGAGGCGAAGTCCTAGAGCGACGATGCTTTTGGACTTTTGTGCTTGGACTTACCGGACGACGAAGACTTCGATGCCGACGACCGGTGAGGACTCCGCGACCGACCCTCGACCTCTCACGCGACCGGGGCTTGGTGTGGCGCGGAGCCGAATGCCGAGCCTCGAGGAGCTTTCGAGACCGCTCTCGCAAAGCTTTCGGGCTGAGGGCCCGAAAGTCGGAACACGACTCCGTGTCGTGGCCTCGGCCGAGGCAGAAGAGACACTCCCGATGCGGGTCTGTTATGGACATCATCCGAGCACAGGCGCCGCAACGTTTAAAGCCGGGCATCCCTACAACACCTTGAAGTCGATTCGAAGAAAACAGTGAAAAAATTCACCCAAAAAGTTAGTCAAAAAATGACTAGGGCACTGCTCTTCCCGGATCTGCGCTTGCTGGCGCGGAAAAAGAAGAACTGACGCCAGCGCGCAGGGGCGGCGCTAAGTACTGCCCGCGACGTCATCCCGGCGATCACGACGCCGACGACGGACGCGGAGCCGCACGACGCCGCCTACCGACGCGCTAAGGGTACTGCTACGCAAAAACTTTCCGGATCCAGCCTGACGCCTGGGGATATTCTAAGGTAAGGAATCTGTCACTAACGTGTCTCTTTCAGATGTACCTTTTACAAGAGACTTACAGGTGGCACAGAGGTGTGCCAATTGTGGGTACAGAGGTACAGTTTTGGGAAAGAAAATAGGTGCTGGGGCCTGGTTAGGAGGATCCCAGGACATACACTTAGTCAAGTTGGCATCAGGTCTCTGGCAAAAGGTTAGGGGGGAGCCATGCAAAAAGGGGCACTTTCCTAAACACACACACACCCACCCCCAAACGGATGAGACTAACCGTTCCCAAGGGAGTCTTCATCATCTAAGTTGAAGAACCTGGAAAGTCCACCTGCACTGGCATGGGCAGTCCCAGGTCTGTGTTCCACAGTAAAGTCCATTCCCTGTAGGGAGATAGACCACCTCAACAGTTTGTGATTTTCAACTTTCATTTGCATTAGCCATCTGAGAGGTCTATGGTCAGTTTGGATTAGGAAGTGAGTCCCCAAACAGGTAGGGTCTCAGCTTCTTCAGGGACCAACCCACAGCAAAGGCCTCCTTCGCAATGGCACTCCAACGCTGTTCCCTGGGGAGTAACCTCCTACTTATAAAACAGGTTGGTCCTGGCCATCATCATTGGTCTGGGATAGGACCTCTCCTATCCCTAGTTCAGTGGCATCAGTCTGAACAATGAACTGCTTGGTGTAGTCTGGAGCTTTGAGAATTGGTGCTGAACACATGGCCTCTTTCAGGATGTCAAAAGCCTTTTGACAGCCAACTGTCCAGTTCCCTTTCTTGGGCATCTTCTAGGTAAGATTTGTGAGGGGGGTCACAATGGACCCATATCCCTTCACAAACCTCCTGTAATACCCAGTCAAGCCAATGAACGCCCTGATTTGGGTCTGGGTTGTGGGAGCCTCCCAGCCCAGAATAGTCTAGATCTTGGGCTGTAAAGGTTGCACTTGGCCTCCACCTACAACGTGGCCAATTACACAACAGTTCCCAGCCCTATCTGGCACTTGGATGCCCTGATAGTTAGGCCTGCAGATTGCAGGGCCTATAAAACCTTCCCCAGGTGGACCAGGTGATCGTGCCAGGAGGAGCTAAAGACAGCAATATCATCTAGATATGCTGCCTGGGGGGCGGAGATTGACCGTGCAGCGAAATGGCCGCTCGCTAGAGAGACTTCGCCGGCTGGGTGAAAAATGCAACAATATCCTGAGCCTGCTGACTTCCAAAAACGCCATGACGAGGATGCCTGCACCCACAAAGTGATTGTACACCTGCATGTCCCTTGCGGAGTGCATATAAGCAGTGGTTGCAGGTATTGCGGCGAGCGGCGCGTCAGCCCTCCGGAGCCGGAAGGCGCCATCTTACCTCACAGCGGGCGGCGGCAACGAACGACGCCCGCATAGTTCGCGGATATGGAGATCCCTGGACCCTGGCCCTGCTACCACGGACTAGTCTGCATGCCCGAGGTTAACTGCCCTGCGATAGCTCCGCGCCCACGATTCTGGAGAGTGGATCGGCCTCCCGGGGCAAAGCAACCTACTGAAGTGCTACTGTGCCGGGACGTGACACGAGAGCGTGGGCCTGCGAACTACGCCCTCTGGCCTCCGCATCGGTCCCCCACATTTTCCGCGGTGCCAGCGGGGTGTGCCCGATTCTGCCTCCCGCTCCCTCCGTATCCAAAATTGAACGCCTGTCGGCCCATACCTGCAGAGGAAGACGCACAGTTTTCAAGGGGCGGGTGGGGCTGTGCCGGGCCGGGCCTGCGGGCGCAGAGAGGACTGCGGTGAACCGCCAGGAAGACTGCACAAGACGTCGCACAGAGGACAGAGATCACGAGGGCCGCCTGCACCGTCCCACGGGAGGAGAGCTGCCAATACAGACGTGAGTGGCCCAGAAGCATTGCGGGGGCGGCAGGCTTGGCAGCTCCCTACCAGTCTACATAAAACAATATTCCTTTGCCTCCTACGTGACAATACAGTGATCCTAGCTCCTGCCTCCTTCCCGGCTCTTAGCTTTGCTGACTACCCAGCCTGTGAGACGCGTGGGGCGGAGGCGAGCCCCCTGAGGCGCAAACGAATCCTAACAGTACACTGCTGGGGAACACCAGGGCCCAAGCACTACAGGACTAACCCTGAACAGAAACCTGATAGGTCTCAAGCCTAGGCCTGCTGATAAGGCGCCACAACGACTCTCCAAGCACTACCGGCAGCGGCAATCAAAACTTTCGTTTCAAAGCAAATCCACCCGACAAACAAACAGACCAACCGCAGGGGCAATCCACAGACCTACCCACAGAAGAACAGAACCAAGACCACAAATCCATCTTTGCGGACGTCAAATTGAGCCTCAAAACAATTGACACTAATCTAGACCTGATGGCGCACCGCCTGGATAAAATCAATGAGAGTGTCTTGAAACTCGAGTCTCAGACATTGACGACACCCAGACAACCACCAAAGAGCAGCTGCTGAAAATGGACAGAGTCCTAGCTGTCATCAAGGCCAAGAATGAGGACCTTGAGGCTCGCTCGAGGCGAAATAATCTCTGTATCTTAGGTGTACCAGAATCCACCACCATCGACAACTATATAACTAATATGTTAAAAGATCTATTTAACGAATCTCTATCCCCTGTATTCATAGTCGAAAGAGCGCACAGATCCCTGGCACCAAGACCATCTCCGGGCGCACCGGCCCGACCAATATTTGCACGAATGCTAAATTATAAAGACAGAGATATAGTGCTGCGTCTAGATAGAGAGAAAGAGGAGCAGTGCAATATGGGGGCAATGTCGTCTTCTTTTACCCGGTCTTTACTATTGTCGTCCAAGCAGCCCGAAAAGACTTTCAACCTGTCAAAAAACTCCTGCAACACGCCAATGTCAATTATGCTCTCTTATACCCGGCAAAGCTGCGGGTGGTTCATGATGGGAAAACCCACCACTTTACGAACGCCAAATCTGCGCTCATGCTCGCCAAAAGTATAGCAGAGACCCAAAAAAAAAAACCCTGGAGCATCTGGCGGATCGCAAATGGATGAAAATGACTAAGAACATTTCTGGCAGGACTTTAAAAAATAACCATAGGAACCCTCTTCCGAGATACAAGTGTAGATGGTCGCACTCTTATGCTTTACTGTAGAAAATGGACTGGACGCATCGTACCTTGATTAACCGGCCAGACCACCTGGGCACCATCTGCAGTCCCAGCCACCCAGCCCCTACCAGCCTGGGGCGTACGCCGGTTCACCTCTGCCCCATGGGATGAGCCCCGTACACTGGACAATACAGGTTTTGGTTGAGGGGATGGGCAGGTGGTGTGTAGGGGAATAATCAACTGAGTTTGAGGGTTGGAGAGGGCAGGGGTGGGTATAGAATTTATTATGCGTTATATTTGTTCCTATTAAAATATACTCACATTACAGAGCAGGCCCCTTCCCATGGTTCCTACTGCATTCTTCCTAAGCACTAAACTAGCAAGAGCACTTAGCATCGACATTTACTCCCTAGAGATTAGAACCCCAATATATCACCACCTGACAGGGATACCTGAATCACACATCGGATTTGCTTGGGTAACCACATTAATAGATTACCCCCACATAGTCCTATGACGTCGTCCATCATAAGCCTAACATGAAACGTTAGGAGTCTTAACGACGCACGACTACCTCACAAGACATCACATAGACGTATGCTTCCTGCAGGAACTCCACCTTATCCCTTCAACTGCAACCTGCCTAAAGCTCGGTGGTGTGCAGAAACTCATGCATCCTATTACTCCAATCACACCCGTGGCACGGCGATACTTATTCGCAAAAACACTCCATGGAAACTCACATGTGAAAATAATCCAGAGGGTCGTTTTGTTCTCATAGCTGGCACACTGCACTGCCCATTATATTGGCCATTATATTGGCGTGTGTATATGGGTCCAACACGGACTCCCCCGAATTCTTTAGTGAAGTATGGCGACATATTACCACTCACGGACCGGGAACGGTCATATGGGGGAGTGACTTCAATGTTTTACTGGACCCAGACATGGACAGATCCAGTACCACCCGACGTCCACATCCCAAAGCTGCCTCAACTACATGCACTAATGGAAGACCATGGCCTGACGGACGCTGCACGCTTTTGCCATTACACTAGCAGAGAAGGCACATGCACCACATCAGCGACCGGAGCCTGGTCACATATAGATTACTGGCTCGTCACCAAGGACGCACTGACATGGACGATAAACACTTCATTAATGCCTCGGACACTATCAGAACACGCCCCAATGCTGCTTGAACTAGCAATGCCTCTAGCTCCCCTGCGTGCCTTCTCTTGGTGATTACTGTCTGGAGCCCTGCGTGACCAGGTATTTCGAACAGAGGTACACACCGCCATTGTAGATTACTTCACAACAAATGAAGGGTCGGTAGATTCCCCATTGGTGTTATGGGAGGCCTTTAAGGTTATCAGGGGTGTATGTATTGCAAAACAAGCAGGGGTCCTAAAAGCCATACGCACGAGACTTGCACGCCTTGAGACAGAGCTGCGAGCTATAGAACAAGAATTCTTTCAATCTAATGACCAAAGTACCATAGCGCGCATACGCCAAACACTATCAGAGTACAATAAGGAAGCGGACCGAGAAACACTACCTGGGAAGGGAGGCCAAGGCCCGCAGATATGGGGAAGGTGAGCGACCTGGCAAGACACTAGCTTATATGCTTTGACACACTGCAGCAAATAACTATATTACCGAATTAGTAGATAAGCACGAGAAACACCACACTAGATCCACTGATATGCTGCATTTTATGACCGCGTACTACTCAGAGCTTTATCAAACCAAATCTCACATCCCCACGGACCAAATCAAAAACTATCTGGACTCAGTACAATTACTATGGCTAGATGACAAGCGTCATCAATACTTAGACTCCCCGTTCACGGAAGAGGAAGTCCTGCATGTCATTCGTAGTCTCCCTAATAAGGCCCCGGGCCTAGATGGCCTCACCACATCCTTCTATAAAGAATTTGCTGCTACGCTAATTCCCCATCTGCTGGCCATGTACCAGTCCGCTATGGAAGCTGGGGAACTACCGCAATCATTACAAGAGGCGGTCATTGTCACCATATCAAAGCCTGGCAAATCGGCAACCTCCTGTGACTCTTAAGACCACTCTCTATGATAAACACAGTTAACAAAATCTTGGCGAAACTCATCGCTAACCGCCTGTCACGGCTACTCCTGGACATAAAGCGGCCAGATCAAACTGGCTTTGTGCCAGATCGATCTACTGCATACAATCTCCGCACTTTCTTTGCTGTCATGCATGTGACGGATCCAAGCGTGGCAGCAGTGGCAGCCCTGCTTGACGCCACCAAGGCGTTCGACTCCCTAGAGTGGCCATACTTATTTCAACTTCTCCAACACATAGGGCTAAGCACACATTTTTTAAATCTCATTAAACTTTTATACATCGCCCCCTTAGCCAGGATAAGAGTTAATGGCCTGATATCTGACCCATTTCCAATTATGTGGGGCACGAGGCAGGGATGCCCTCTGTCCCCACTCCTTTTCGCCATAGCCATGGAACCTCTAGCAGCGAAACTATGTCAATACCATGCCTACCGGGAATCCGATTTCACGAACGAGTTAGTTTGGTCTCCATGTAGGCAGACGACATTGCCTTATACATTAGGAACCCTCAAGGAAATTTAGACTCTGTTATCAGGGAGGTAATCCAATTCGGTGGATTTTCGGGCATAGCGATAAATTGGGCTAAGTCCGGCCTTTTAACCCTAACTGACAAAACTAGACAGTTTGCATCTGAATTTGATCTGCAATGGGCAACGGAACCAGTGCGTTATTTAGGTGTATGGCTGAGCCGAAACATGGAGGAGCTATGGCAGGCCAGCTATGGCAGAGTACTCACGTGGCTGGAGAGACTCCCGATTTGGAACAGACTTCCCCTCTTGCTTACTGGCCGCTTGGCCAAGCTTTTATACCTATTCATTAAACTCTCGATCCCACTTACGCAACATTTCTTCAAACGACTATGGTCCAATCTAATTTCCTTAGCTTGGGTGGGCAAACAATCCAGAATAGCCTGGGCAGTCCTCACATTACCCTTTCGTCAAGGAGGTCTAAATGCCCCAGATTTGACACTGTATATGTTGTGCGCCCAAGCTCAACACTTACATTTCTGGCTTTATCTGGTTAAATTTCAGCCACATACTGCGGTCGAGGCAGATCTGACCTCCCCAACATCATTATCCACAGCTCTATATCAGCCTTATAGACGCTCTCGGACGCCTGCGGACACGGTGGACTGTGTGAGGTGGGCTTGGGACAGACTAAGACGAGCATCCCTGGATTGTCTATATGCTCCCTCTATCCCTATCACAAGTAATCACGCAATACCGGCATTGGTGGCGGGGGAAGGGGTGGGGAGAGGAGCGCACTCGGGCGCACAACAGACACCTTTACACATATGCTGATCAATGCCCACAATGATGGATATGTTACTCTACACTCAAATACGAGCCACGTCGCGCAAATCACACTACTTTTCCGGCACCCCCATCCACACTACACGTTCTCGAACACACGTTAACGCACACTTCCCACCGTAAACTTGTCACTAGATTATACGCAGTGACAGGACAAGACACCAATATGCACCCCCAAGGCGCTAGCCCAGTGGCAATCAGATACTGACCCTCCCATCACCATGGACCAATGGTCCTACTGCTGCAAGCAAACAGAGGAATTATCCCCCAACTACAGACTAAGCCTTCAATGTAGGAAACTGGCTCTATATATACTACACCAAAACGAGGTATAGTGTGTGTAGAGTTCAGGTGACCCCAGAGGTAGGCAGAGGTTAAAGTTAGATAGAACCTTACTCTCTATTTGTGGTAGAGTGGTCTGGCAGTATCAGAGGACAGTGTTAAGCATTTGATGTACACCCTCAGTCAGCAAATTAATTCACACACTCAAGGACTGAACTCTAGACCAATTGTTTTTGTATAAAAAATATACTCTTTTATTTTTAGAACCAAGCAAGCCTGGCACAGGTAAGCATTAAATACTTTACAGTAATAAGTTGCTGATTGTAGAACAGTTTGAAAATGCAATAGGAATCGTACTTTGTTTGATTTACAGGGGATGCAGTAGGTTGCAATACTTAGCAAATACAGTACATTGAAATGAATAGGCTTTTTCAGTAAATTGCAGGTAAGTTACTTTTCACGTTACTTTTCTAACTCAGTGCTGGATACCTAGTTTCAGCACTGGGACATTTCCTGCAAACAGGTAAGTAAATACGTTTTGGTTATTCGTGCGATTTTTAAATTTCAAAACTCCACACATGGAAACTTTTTGGGAGAAAAATTGTCAATGTTATCCTATGGAGGAAAAACAGGTTATCGGTTCAAAGGTAAGTTATCGACTGTGGGAGTTAAGGTTCTGGGGTTAGACTCAGGGGTCCCCCAGGGTCAGTGATGCACTCTTGTTACACCCTCAGCGGCACTAGGGCGGCCGGGTGCTGAGTGTTGAGGCCCAATATTAACCTATGGAGGATAGGGGGTCTCCGGTTGGTGGCTGCTGGCAACCAGGCCACGGGGTTGTGGGAGCAAAGCTCCTAGACTTTAGCTAAGGGCAAATGGGGAAACAGATTAGCACCAAAGGGGCACCCTCAGCGGCACTAGGGCGGCAGGGTGCTGTTTCGGCGTCGGAAACCCTGTTGTTTCCAATGGAGAACCTCCGGTTAGCAAAAGCACTGCAGGCAGGGAGACGAAGGACTTCTGGGTGCGACCACCACTTCGAGAGGTAAGTTGGGAAGTTAAGGGTTGGTTAGGCACAGTCGGTGTGGGCACACAAGGCCGTGGGGCATCGGGCGCAGGGGTGCCTTTTGGGGTCGGATCTTCTTACCAGCTCCGGGTCACGGTTAGGGGGGCCTTCTGGATTTCAACAGCAGGCGTCGGCTGGAGGCTTGAGGCAGGTCAGGGGTCACCGGATCTCGGTTCAGGATCGCCGGGGTGACCTCCACGTGGTGTTTGCCCACTCTAGCTCGGGCCAGGGACGGTGGGTACAGAGTGGGGCGGATTCGCGGTCTCCGGCTGCTGCCAGAGGTTGCGGTTTGAACAAATCCGGTGTTCAATGGAGAAGCAGTCTTTGGAAGTGAAGGGAGGCAGGTACTCCGGGGTTTTTGGGGTTGCTGGCTCCAGGACACACCGGGATTTCGCAGGAGCAGGTTCGAGGTGAGACAGGCCGGTAATGGTGGGGCCAAGTCAGTGGGCGTCTTCCTCTTGTTAGCTGGCTGCACAGCTGTTCGCTCCTTTTCTTCTTGTCAGGCTGGATCTGAGGAAGCAAGGTTCAGGGTGCCCCCTAAATACTAGGTAGGTACAGGTAGGTAGAGGGCAGGGACCAATGGGTCCCTTCCCTGGGGTGGGTACACCCCCTATCGTGCCACCCTACAGTGGGAGGGGGGCAGGAGCCTGTCCCTGGTTGGTAGGGTCCCCCCATCCTCAAGATGGCGGGGAGTCGGAGTTGTGCTTCACCTCGCCTCCCCACCTGAGGGGTGGAGTTGGCAGAGGTGGGCACACCTCTCTCCCTCACTTGTTTTTCCAGCCGGTTCTCCCGCCCAAAGTGGGGGGCAGAACCAGTGGGACCAGTTGCTGAAAGCAGCAAGTGGTCTGGGGAGGCTCACAAAGGCAGCATGCCTTTGAAGCTTCCCCTTCATGAAACCTGCCCATCCTCTGGGAGGAGGCTTGGCACCTCGTCCCAGGATGTGCATTGTTTCAGGACCCCGAGAGCAGCAGGCTCTCAACCCAGGGGTCCAGAAACAGGTCTGTTGATGGCAGCCTAAGCAGCCACGCAGTCGGGACACTAGAAGTTGGTCGAGTTTCAGGGGGCATCTCTAAGATGCCCTCTGTCGTGCATTTTACATTAAATCCCACACTGGCATCAGTGTGGGTCTAATGTGCCGAGAAGTTTGATACCAAATTCTCAGTTTTCTGTGTAGCCATTATGGTGCTGTGGAGTTCGTAATGACAAACTCCCAGCACCATATACTCTTAATGGCAGAACTGCACTTACAATGTCTAAGAATGGACTTAGACACTGTAGGGGTACAGGGCTCATGCACCTGTACCCTCACCACTGGCATAGTGCACCCAGCTAGAGGGGTGACTGACCTAGGCCAGGGCAGTGGTTTGTAGGCATGGCACACAGGGGTGTGTGCCATGTCGACTTCACTTTATTCTGCACAAAGACACGCAGCCTGGAAAGGCAGTGTGTGAGTGAAAAGGTGCAGGGCCATAAGGGTGGCACAATAAGTGCTGCAGCCCTTAGGGGCCTTCCCTGGTCACAGGGCCCTGGGTACCTGTGGTACCATTTACCAGGGACCTACCTGTGGCCAGGGATGCCAATTGGGTTTAGGCTTCAATGCAATTTTAGGGAAGGAACATAGGCCCTGGGTACCTGATTAGCAGGAGCCCAGGGCACACTCAGTCAAAGAACATCAGCAATTCAGCAAAAAGTGGGGGCATACCATGCAGAAGAGGGCACTTTCTCACACAACCCCCCCAAACGAAAGATGATGAGACTAACCTTTCCCTAAAGAGTCTTCATTGTCTAAGTGGAAGAACCTGGAAAGTCCAATTGCATTGGCATGGGCAGTCCCAGGTCTGTGTTCCACTTCAAAGTCCATTCCCTGTAGGGAGATGGACCACCTCAACAGTTTAGGATTTTCCCCTTTCATTTTCATTAGCCATCTGAGGGGTCTGTGGTTGGTTTGAACTAGGAAGTGAGTCCCAAACAGGTATGGTCTCAGCTTCTTCAGGGACCAAACCACAGCAAAGGCCTCCCTCTCAATGGCACTCCAACGCTGCTCCCTGGGGAGAAGCCTTCTGCTTATAAAAGCAACAGGTTGGTCCTGGCAATCATCATTGGTCTGGGATAGGACCGCTCCTATCCCTAGCTCAGAGGCATCAGTCTGCACTATGAACTGCTTGGCATAATCTGGAGCCTTCAGAATTGGTGCTGAGCACATTGCTTCTTTCAGGGTGTCAAAAGCCTTTTGGCAACTAACTGTCCAGTTTACCTTTTTGGGCATTTTCTTGGAGGTGAGTTCTGTGAGGGAGTCACAATGGACCCATATCCCTTCACAAACCTCCTGTAGTACCCAGTCAAGCCAAGGAATGCCCTGACTTGGGTCTGGGTGGTTGGAGCTGCCCAGTCCAGGATGGCCTGGATCTTGGGCTGTAAGGGTTGTACCTGGCCTCCACCAACAAGGTGGACCAAGTACACCACAGTTCCCTGCCCTATCTGTCATTTGGATGCCTTGATAGATAGGCCTGCAGTTTGCAGGGCTTTTAAAACCTTCCCAAGGTGGATCAGGTGATCCTGCCAGGTGGAACTAAAGACAGCAATATCATCAAGATAAGCTGCACTAAAGGACTGCAACCCAGCAAGGACTTGATTCACCAACCTTTGGAAGGTGGCAGGGGCATTCTTTAAACCAAAGGGCATAACAGTGAACTGATAATGCCCATCAGGTGTGGAGAATGCGGTTTTTTCTTTTGCTCCTGGGGCCATGCCAATTTGCCAGTACCCTGCAGTTAAGTCAAAGGTACTCAGGAATTTGGCTGCACCCAATTTGTCTATCAACTCATCTGCTCTTGGGATAGGGTGAGCATCTGTCTTGGTGACAGAGTGGAGCCCTCTATAGTCCACACAGAACCTCATTTCTCTCTTTCCACCCTGTGGGTGAGGTTTGGGGACTAGAACCACTGGGCTGGCCCTGGGGCTCTCAGAGGGTTCAATAACCCCTAACTCCAGCATCGTGCTGACCTCAGCTCTGATGCTTTCCTTGACTTGGTCTGACTGTCGATAGAGCTTGTTTTTGACAGGTGCACTGTCACCAGTGTCCACATCATGAGTACACCAGTTTGTCAGACCAGGGGACAAGGAAAAGAGCTTAGCATACTGCTGCAAGACTTGCTTGCAGTCAGTCTGCTGTTGGGCAGAGAGGGTGTCTGAAAAGACAACTCCATCAACTGACCCATCATTTGGGCTGTATGAGAGGAGGTCAGGGAGAGGTTCACTCTCTGCTTCCTGTTCCTCATCAGTCACCATCAGCATGGTGATGTCAGCCCGGTCATTGTAGAGCTTTAGGCGGTTCACATGGATAACCCTTTTGGGTGTCCTGCTTGTGCCCAGGTCAACCAAGTAGGTGACCTCACTCTTTTTCTCTAGGATAGGGTAAGGGCCACTCCATCTGTCCTGGAGTGCCCTTGGTGCCACTGGCTCCAAAACCCACACCTTCTGCCCAGGTTGAAAGTCAACCAGTGCAGCTTTTTGGTCATACTAGTGCTTCTGAAGCTCCTGGCTGGCCTCAAGATTTTTGGATGCCTTTTCCATGTACTCAGCCATTCTGGACCTTAGGCCACGCACATAGTCCACAATATCTCGTTTGGGTTCTTGGAGAGGCTTCTCCCAACCCTCTTTCACAAGACAGAGTGATCCCCTCACAGGATGGCCAAACAGAAGTTCAAAGGGGAAAACCCTACTCCCTTCTGTGGCACTTCTCTGTAAGCGTAAAAGCAGGCATGGTAAGAGGACATCCCATCTCCTTTTGAGTTTTTCAGGGAGTCCCATAATCATGCCTTTCAATGTCTTGTTGAATCTCTCAGCAAGGCCATTGGTTTGTGGGTGATAGGGTGTAGTAAACTTGTACTGCACTCCACACTTTCCACATGTGTTTTAGGTAAGCAGACATGAAGTTGGAACCTCTGTCTGAAACCACCTCCTTAGGAAACCCTACTCTGGTGAAGACACCAATGAGGGCCTTGGCTACTGCAGGAGCTGTAGTAGTCCTAAGGGGAATTGCTTCAGGGTACCTAGTGGCATGATCCACTACTACTAGAATGAATTTCTTCCCGGAGGCTGTGGGAGGTACAAGTGGACCCAGTATGTCCACACCTACCCTTTCAAAGGGAACCCCCACCACAGGCAGTGGTATCATGGGGGCCTATGGGTGGCCACCTGTCTTGCCACTGGCTTGACGGGTAACACAGGAGCTAACAAACTCCTTCACCTTTTGGTGCATCTGGGGCCAGTAAAAGTGGCTAACTAGCCTTTCCCAAGTCTTGGTTTGGCCCAGATGTCCAGCTAGGGGGATGTCATGAGCTAAAGTTAGGAGGATCTCCCTGTACCTCTGTGGCACTACCACTCTCCTGGTGGTTCCAGGTGTGGGGTCTCTTGCCTCAGTGTACAGTAATCCCTCTTCCCAATAAGCTCTGTGGGTACCACTGACATATCCCTTTGCTTCTGAAACAGCTTGCTGCCTCAGGCTTTCAAGAGTGGGACAGTCCTGCTGCCCCTGGCACAGCTCTTCCCTAGAGGGTCCCCCTGGGCCCAAGAGTTCAACCTGGTAAGGGTCAAGCTCCATAGGCTCAGTTCCCTCTGGGGTAGCCTCTCCCGAGGGAGGCTCCTGATCCTTTTGCTGAACAGAAGCTGGTTCCCCAGTCTTCTTACATTTTCTCTTGGAAGGTTGGGCCATACTTTCAGGCTCCAACACTTTTTCACCCTGCCTTTTGCTCTGTGCCCTTGTTTTTACACACACCAATTCAGGGATATCCAGCATTGCTGCATGGGTTTTTAGTTCAACCTCAGCCCAGGCTGAGGTTTCCAGGTCATTGCCAGCAGACATGCAGCTGGCAGCTTTGGAGAGACCACTACCTGTTTTAGGCCAGTAACCCTCCCTCCCCCCCCCCCCCCAGTCTAATGTCACCATAGCCATTGCATGGTTAGTGGTAACACTGTCAGCATTGGTGACTGGGTAAGTACGCCCAATTAAGTATTGCTCAGGGGAAACCAGTGTGTCTTTCACCATAGTGACACTGGCACCTGTATCCCTCAGAGCCTCTATCCTAGTTCCATTAATCCAAGGGTATTGTAAGTACTTCTTTAAGTTGGGTGGCCACACAGCTACAGTGGCAAACTCAACTTCCCCCTCAGAAACTAGAACTGCTTCAGTGTGCAACCTGATTTGCTCTTGGCACACTGTTGATCCCATCTGGAGACTTGCTACACCAGAGTAGCTGTAGCTGTAGGACTAGGGGCCTGTTTGCTAGGGCAAGCATTGTATCCAGTTAAGTTTCCCAACTTTCTACAGTATTTACACCAGGCCTTTGAAGGATCAAAGTTCTTCCCCCTGTATTTAGGACCAGATTGGGAAGAGGTTTGGGACCCACCCCCCTGTGCAGGTTTTTGGGGCCCTTTAGAAGACTCAGACTTTTTATCTTGGTGATTCTCACCACCTTTCCCCTGGGGAGGTTTTGTAACCCCTTTCTTTTGGTCACCCCCAGTGGTTGTCTTAGTCACTCTAGTCTTGACCCAGTGGTCTGCCTTCTTTCCCAATTCTTGGGGAGAAATTAGACCTAGGTCTACCAAATGCTGATGTAACTTTTCATTCGTGCAATTACTTAAAATATGTTCCTTCATAAACAAGTTGTAAATTCCAGTAAAGTCATGCACATTGTGTCCAGTTAACCAACCATCTGGTGTCTTTACTGAGTAGTCTACAAAATCAATCCAGGACTGGTTTTGCGTTGTGAGCCCCCTGAATCTAATTCTGTACTCCTCAGTTGTGAGTCCAAATCCCTCAGAGTTCTCTTCATGAGGTCATAAGACCCAGCATCTGGCCCAGAGAGGGTCAGGAGTCTGTCTCTGCAGTTACCAGAGAACAGTTCCCACAGGAGTGCCCCCAGAGAGGTTTCTTCACCTTTCTCATGTCACAAGCCCTCTCAAAGGCTGTGAACCATTTAGTGATGTCATCACCCTCCTCAAATTTAGGGACAATCCCTTTGGGGATTTTAGGATCATAAGATTGCTCTTTATCATTATTTTGATTGCTGCCACCATAGATGGGTGCTAACCCCATCTCCTTTCTTTCCTTTTCTAGAGCCAGGAGTCTGGTCTCTAGGTCTAGTCTTTTGGTCAGCCTTGCTAAAAGGCTGTCCTCCTCATTGAGGCTGTCCTCAATGTCCTCATTGATACCTGATCCACCTGTGTGAGATCTAGGCACTGAGAGGTTGATTCTTGGAGTCCGGGCTATTGGAGCCCTTTTCTCCCTAAGCAGGGGAGGAGGTAGATCTACCTGGTCATCCTCTTCCTCTACTTCCCCATCTGACTGGTCATCACCTGGATCAGAGGGGTGGTCCTTTACATACTCAGCCAACAGCTCCTGGAGCTTTTGTTTGGTTGGATGGGGACCCATTGGTATGTTTTTAATTTTACATAAGGACCTTACTTCCTTGAAAGACAAGTGAAGGTAAGGGGCGAGGTCAAGCTCCTCAACCATGTCCCTTATGTTATTATGGTTATCTTCACTAGTAGCTAGGTTCTTATTTTGAGACATTCCAACAAAAAAGTTCTAACCCCTCTACCCTTGACTACAGTGACTTTATTTTCTAAAATTCTTAAGGGATTTAAGCAAGGCCCTAACAAGACTTTTAGTAGTTTTGTAAAAATGCCAATTTTGAAAAAATCAGAATTCTAAAGGCAATTTAAGAGTTCTGTTGTGTGATCAGGTGGTAACCAAGTAGTCCAACAAATGCAAAGTTGTGTATCCCACCGCTGATCCACCAATGTAGGAAACTGGCTCTATATATACTACACCAAAATGAGGTATAGTGTGTATAGAGTCCAGGTGTCCCCAGAGGTAGGCAGAGGTTAAAGTTAGATAGAACCTTACTCTCTATTTGTGGTAGAGTGGTCGAGCAGTAAGGCAGTATCAGAGGACAGTGTTAAGCATTTGATGTACAACCTCAGTCAGCAAATGAATTCACACACTCAAAGACTGAAATCTAGACCAATTGTTTTTGTATAAAAAATATACTGTTTTATTTTTAGAACCAAGCAAGCCTGGCACAGGTAAGCATTAAATACTTTACAGTAATAAGTTGCTGATTGTAGAACAGTTTGAAAATGCAATAGGAATTGTACTTTGTTTGATTTACAGGGATGCAGTAGGTTGCAATACTTAGCAAATACAGTACATTGAAATGAATAGGCTTTTTCAGTAAATTACAGGTAAGTTACTTTTCACGTTACTTTTCTAACTCAGTGCTGGATACCTAGATTCAGCACTGGGACATTTCCTGCAAACAGGTAAGTAAATACGTTTTGGTTATTCGTGCGATTTTTAAAGAATATTTTTAGATTTCAAAACTCCACACTTCGAAACTTTTTGGGAGAAAATTGTCAATGTTATCCTATGGAGGAAAAACAGGTTATCGGTTCAAAGGTAAGTTATCGACTGTGGTAGTTAAGGTTCTGGGGTTAGACTCAGGGGTCCCCCAAGGTCAGTGATGCACTCTTGTTACACCCTCAGCGGCACTAGGGCGGCCGGGTGCAGAGTGTTGAGGCCCAATGTTATCCTATGGAGGATAGGGGGTCTCCGGTTGGTGGCTGCTGGCAAGCAGGCCACGGGGTTGTGGGAGCAAAGCTCCTAGACTTTAGCTCAGGGCAAATGGGGAAACAGATTAGCACCAAAGGGGCAACCTCAGCGGCACTAGTGCGGCCGGGTGCAGGGTGCTGTTTCGGCGTCGGAAGCCCTGTTTGCAATGGAGAACCTCCGGTTAGCAAAAGCACAGCAGGGAGGGAGACGAAGGACTTCTGGGTGCGACCACCACTTCGAGAGGTAAGTTGGCAAGTTAAGGGTTGGTTAGGCACCGTCTGTGTGGGCACACAAGGCCGTGGGGCGTCGGGTGCAAGGGTGCCTTTTGGGGTCGGATCTTCTTACCAGCTCCGAGTCGCGGTTAGGGGGGCCTTCTGGATTTTGACTGCAGACGTCGGCTGGAGGCAGGTCAGGGGCCACCGGATCTCGGTTTAGGATCGCCCGGGTGACCTCCTCGTGGTGTTTGCCCACTCGAGCTCGGGCCATGGACGGCGGGTGCAGAGTGGGGCGGATTCGCGGTCTCCGGCTGCTGCCAGAGGTTGCAGTTTGAACAAATCCGGTGTTCACGGGAGAAGCAGTCTTTGGAAGTGAAGGCAGGCAGGTCCTCCGGGGTTTTTGAGGTTGCTGGCTGCAGGACACACCGGGATTTCGCAGGAGCAGGTTCGAGGGGAGACAGGCCGGTAGGGCTGGGGCCAAGTCAGTGGGCGTCTTCCTCTTGTTAGCTGTCTGCACGGCTGTTCGGCCCTTCTTTTCTTCTTGTTGTCAGGCTGGATCTGAGGAAGCAAGGTTCAGGGTGCCCCCTAAATACTAGATTTAGGGGCATTACAGGTAGGTAGAGGGCAGGGACCAATGGGTCCCTTCCCTGGGGTGGGTACACCCCCTATCGTGCCACCCTACAGTGGGAGGGGGGCAGGAGCCTGTCCCTGGTTGGTTGGGTCCCCCCATCCTCAAGATGGCGGGGACTCGGAGTTGTGCTTCACCTCGCCTCCCCCACCTGAGGGGTGGAGTTGGCAGAGGTGGGCACACCTCTCTCCCTCACTTGTTTTTCCAGCCGGTTCTCCCGCCCAAAGTGGGGGGCAGAACCAGTGGGGACCAGTTGCTGAAAGCAGCAAGTGGTCTGGGGAGGCTCACAAAGGCGGTATATGCCTTTGAAGCTTCCCCTTCGTGAACCCTGCCCATCCTGGGGGAGGAGGCTTGGCACCTCGTCCCAGGATGTGCATTGTTTCAGGCCCCCCGAGAGCAGCAGGCTCTCGACCCAGGGGTCCAGAAACATGTCTGTTGATGGCAGCCTAAGCAGCCACTCAGTCGGGACACTAGAAGTTGGTCGAGTTTCAGGGGGCATCTCTAAGATGCCCTCTGTCGTGCATTTTACATTAAATCCCACACTGGCATCAGTGTGGGTTTAATGTGCTGAGAAGTTTGATACCAAACTTCTTAGTTTTCAGTGTAGCCATTATGGTGCTGTGGAGTTCGTAAAGACAAACTCCCAGCACCATATACTCTTAATGGCAGCACTGCACTTACAATGTCTAAGAATGGACTTAGACACTGTAGGGGTACAGGGCTCATGCACCTGTACCCTCGCCACTGGCATAGTGCACCCAGCTAGAGGGGTGACTGACCTAGGCCAGGGCAGTGGTTTGTAGGCATGGCACACAGGGATGTGTGCCATGTCGACTTCACTTTGTTCTGCACCAAGACACGCAGCCTGCAAAGGCAGTGTGTGAGTGAAAAGGTGCAGGGCCTCTAAGGGTGGCACAATAAGTGCTGCAGCCCTTAGGGGCCTTCACTGATCACGGGGCCCTGGGTACCTGAGGTACCATTTACCAGGGACCTACCTGTGGCCAGGGATGCCAATTGGGTTTAGGCTTCAATGCAATTTTAGGGAAGGAACATAGGCCCTGGGTACCTGATTAGCAGGAGCCTAGGGCACACTCAGTCAAAGAACATCACCAATTCTGCAAAAAGTGGGGGCATACCATGCAGAAAGAGGGCACTTTCTCACATCATACATTTAAAATATTTGCATAGACTATACCGCACCCCCCTGCAGTTGAAGATGTACCTAAGCGTCACGCCGCTTAACAGCAATGTTGCTACTGCTAGCTAAACGCCAACTCGCTAAACACTGGGGGAGGAAAGGGGTCCCCAAGGCTGCCTCATGGTTGCAGGATGCGACATACTGCCAGGAACAGTTGGCCCAATACTGGGAACTAATGCCCCAACAAAGTCGCCCTAAAGATATTTGGGAGCCACTCCTAGCTTATCTGCGCTCACGGGCTACTACACCTCCCTAGGAAATCCGACGTAGCATATACAACCCCATATCCCTACACCTGGTTTAGGGGGAAACATTGGCACACGTCGGCTGTGGGTTGACCAGCCCAGCCATATATTCTACAGGAAAATCCAAACTGACCAAGGTATTTGAGTAATTTGTTCCTCATATCAGATTGACCCACAAAGTGATTTAAAAATGTCAGCATACTATGTAATATATATACAATGCTTGAGATGCTCAATGTAACAGTTGATGTCAATCAATCAATCAATCACAGAATTTGTAGAGCGCACTACTTACCCGCGAGGGTCTCAAGGCGCTGGGGAGAGGGAAGGGGGGGGGGGGGGAGATGCTGCTACTGGTCGAACAGCCAGGTCTCGAGTAGCCTCCTGAAGGTCAGCAGGTCTTGGGTCTTTCGTAGGCTTAGTGGAAGGGTGTTCCAGGTCTTGGCGGCGAGGGGTGAGAAGGATCTGCCGCCGGTGGTTGTTCTTCGAATGCGGGGGACGGTGGCGAGGGAGAGGTCGGCGGAGCGGAGCTGGCGGTTGGGGACGTAGAAGAGTCGTCGTCTGTTGAGGTAGGCTGGGCCAGTTTTGTGGAGTGCCTTGTGTGCGTGGGTGAGGAGTTTGAAGGTGATCCTCCTGTCGACGGGGAGCCAGTGCAGGTTCCTCAAGTGGGGGGTGATGTGGCTGTGGCGTGGTACATCGAGGATCAGTCGTGCGGAGGCGTTTTGTATGCGTTGCAGTCGCTTGATGAGCCTGGCCGGGGCTCCCGCGTAGAGGGCGTTCCCATAGTCCAGTCTGCTACTGACGAGGGCCTGGGTGACTGTTCTTGTGTCTGTCGGGATCCACCTGTAGATCTTGCGAAGCATGCGGAGGGTGTTGAAGCAGGAGGAGGAGACTGCGTTGACTTGCTTGGCCATGGAGAGCGTTGAGTCGAGGATGACTCCCAGGTTGCGTGCGTGGTCGGTGGGTGTCGGGGCTGCTCCCAGCGTCGTTGGCCACCAGGAGTCGTCCCAGGCTGAGGGGTTGGAGCCGAGGATGAGGACCTCCGTTTTGTCCGTGTTCAGCTTTAGTCGGCTGATCTTCATCCAATCGGCGACGGCCTTCATTCCTTCATGGAGTTTGGCTTTGGCGGCGAGGGGTCCTTGGTGAGGGAGAGGATCAGCTGAGTGTCGTCGGCGTAGGAGATAATGTTGAGGTCGTGTTGTCTGATGCGATGCGTGCGAGCGGGGCCATGTAGATGTTGAACAGTGTTGGGCTGAGGGACGATCCCTGGGGTACGCCGCAGATGATCTCGGAGGCTTTGGATCGGAAGGGTGGGAGGCGGACTTCTGGGTTCTGCCGCCGAGGAAGGAGGTGGTCCATTCCAGGGCCTTGTCTCGGATCCCTGCGTCGTGGAGGCGTGCGCGTACAGTGCGGTGGCAGACAGTGTCGAAGGCGGCGGAGAGGTCCAGCAGGATGAGGGCTGCGGTCTCACCATTGTCCAGCAGGATCCTGATGTCGCCGGTGGCGGCGATGAGGGCAGTCTCAGTGCTGTGGTTGCTGCGGAACCCTGATTGGGATGGGTCCAGGATGCTGTTTTCTTCGAGGTATCGGGTTAGCTGTTTGTTGACGATCTTCTCGATGACCTTGGCTGGGAACGGAAGCAGAGAGATGGGCCGGAAGTTCTTGAGGTCTCTCGGGTCCGCCTTGGGTTTTTGAGTAGGGCGTTGATCTCTGCGTGTTTCCAGCTCTGGGAAGGTCGCGGTCTCGAAGGAGAGGTTGATGATGTTGCACAGGTGGGGTGCGATGGAGCTGCTGGCTTTGTTGAAGATGTGGTGCGGGAAAGGGTCTGACGGGGAGCCGGAGTGTATTGTGCTCATGGTCTTGATGGTGTCCTCGATGTTCACGCTGGCCCAGGCTGGCAGGGGGTCGTGGTCGATGGTGTGTGGCGGGTCTGGTGTATCGATCTTAGTTGGGGTTGTCTGGGTGTCGAAGCTGTCGTGGATGTCGGCGATCTTGCGGTGAAAGAAGGTGGCGAGGGAATCGCACAGGGGTTGCGACGGCGGGATGTCGTTGGTGTTGGAGCTGGGATTGGAGAGTTCCTTCACGATGTTGAAAAGCTCCTTGCTGTTGTGTGCGTTGTTGTCGAGGCGGTCTTTGAAGGAGATTCTCTTGGCAGACCTGATGAGGTGGTGGTGGTGGTGGTGGTTACGGATGGCGTCTTTGTGGGCTTTGTGGCTGTCCGGTGTCTTATCGCTGTGCCATTTCTTCTCTAGTTTCCGGCAGGTGCGCTTGGAAGCTAGGAGTTCCGAGGTGAACCAGCTGGCTCTTTTGGTGGTTGTAGGAAAGTGGGTTTCTGTTGCAGTAACCCCCCCACTTTTTGCCTGATAACTGATGCACTTTTCCTTGGTGTGCCCTGGATCCCTGCCAATCAGGTACCCAGGGCCTGTGTTCCTTCCCTAAAAACTGTACTCAGCCTAAACCCAATTGGCATCTCTGGCCACAGGTAAGCCCCTGGTAAATGGTACCCTAGGTACCCAGGGCACTGTGACCAGAGAAGACCCCTAAGGGCTGCAGCACTTATTGTGCCACCCTTAGAGGCCCTGTACCTGACACACACACACTGCCCTTGCAGGCTGAGTGTCTTGGTGCAGAACAAAACAGAGAGTCGACATGGCACACATCCCTGTGTGCCATGCCCACTAAACACACTGCCCTGGCATACCTCAGTCACCCCTCTAGCTGGGTGCCCTATGCCAGTGGTGAGGGCACAGGTGCATGAGCCCTGTGCCCCTACAGTACCCAGGCCCATTCCTGGGCACTGTAAGTGCAGGGCTGCCATTCCGGTATATGGTGCTGGGAGGTCGTCAGCACGTACTCCACAGCACCATGATGGCTGCACTGAAGACTGAGAAGTTTGGTATCAAACTCCTCAGCACAGTAAACCCACACTGATGCCAGTGTGGGATTTACTGTAAAATGCACGTCAGAGGGCAACTTAGAGTTACCCCTGAACCTAACCTACAATCCACGCCTTGTCTGAGGGGCTGCCTAGGCTGCCACACAGCAGACATGTTGCTGGACCCCTGGGTAGAGAGCCATCCGCTCTCCCGGGCCTGCAACAATGCACGCCCTGGGTGAGGTGCTAGGCCCCTCCCCCAGGATGAGGCAGGGGAAGCTTCAAAGGCATTCCGCCTTGTGAGCTTCCCCAGACCACTTGCTGTACTCAGCAACTGGTCCCCACCGGTTCCTCCCCCATCCTGGTGGGAAGACTGGAGGGAAACACCAAGGGAGGAAAGGGGTGTGCCACCCTCTGCCAACCCCACCCCTCAGGTGGGGGAGGCGAGGTGAAGCACATCTCCGGGCTCTCGCCATCTTGAAGATGGGGAGCCCTGCCCAATCAGGACTAGGCTCCTGCCCCCTCCCACAGGAGAGTGGCAGGATAGGGGTGTACTCATCCCAGGGCAGGGACCCATTGGTCCCTGCCCTTTACCTACCTGTAACGCCCTAAATCTAGTATTTAGGGGCACCCTGAACCTTCCTTCCTTAGATTCCCGCAACCTAAGAAGAAAAAGGACGAAAGAAGACGCCCAGCAGAGGAGACTGCAGAGAACAACTGACTTGGCCCCAGCCCTACCGGCCCGTCTGCAGTTTCCAGAGATCCTGCGCCAAAAATAGTCTTGTCCTGCAGCCAGCGACCTCCAGAACCCCAGGGAGGACTGACTGCCTTCAACAAAGACCGGATCTCCTGTGAACAGCAGCTCTGTTCAAAAGAAAACACCAAACAAAGACTCCGAGCCTGCTGAGGAGAAAGAAACCCGACGCCTGGAACCACCACTGCACCCGTCGCCTACAGCCCGAGTTCAAGTGGCCCACCGGTCCCAGCGGAGGTCCCCCAGCTCTCCAGAGTCCGAGTCCACCGTGGGCTGGACCCTCCAGGACTCCCCGACGCCGCCTGCAGCCTCTGCACGGAGAACCCCCCAACCGCGAGTGGCCCGGTAAGGTGAAACCGACCTCAAAGACACTCCCTGCATCCAGACGCCCTGCGCCCCTGGAGAAAGGAACCCGAGGTGCACCTACGTCCCCGAGCCCTCCAACTTACCTGCCCAGCTGTTGGTTCCTCCTGGAAGTCTTCCTGGACCGAGCCTGCAGCTGAAAACCAAAACCGAAAATTTCCATTGAAATCAACAGGGCACCCGACCTCAAAACAGCACTCTGCACCCGGCCGCCCTAGTGCCGCTGAGGGTGCCTCTTTGGTGCTAACTTGGTCCCCAACGTGCCCTGAGCTTAACCCTAGGAGCTTTGCTCCCACAACCCCGTGGCCTGCTTGCCAGCCGCCACCAACCGGAGTCCCCTATCCTCCATAGGATAACATTGGGCCTCAACACTCTGCACCCGGCCGCCCCTAGTGCCGCTGAGGGTGCAACAACAGTGCATCACTGACCCTGGGAGACCCCTGAGTCTAACCCCAGAACCCTAACTCAAAAGACCGATTACTTACCTCTGAGACCGATAACTCATTTTTCCTCATAGGATAACATGGGCACTTTTCTTCCAAAAGTTTCTAAGTGTCGACTTTTGAAAACAAGAATATTCCTTAAAAATCGTACAGACTACCAAAACGTAATTACTTACCTGTTTTAAGTAAATGTCCCAGGGCTGAACCTAGGAGTCCAGCACTGGATTACAAAAGTAACGTTAAAAGTAACTTACCGGCGAATTGAATTTTCTTACATAGGGATCCATTGACTGGTTTTCTGTGAAATTTCTTCTAAGTGTCCACTTTTGAAATACCAAAATATTGCTTAAAAATCACAACAGTAACGAATTCCCGAATTACTCACCTACTATCAGGAGAGACCTCAGTACTGCATCTTTTAGTCCAGTACCGACCATGAAAAGTAATTTTTACCGTACTTACCAGTAACTGGAAATTCCTCTCATAGGATATCATTGCCTGCTTTTGTTGAAAAAGTTTCTAAGTGTCGATTTCTGAATCATACAAATATTCTTTAAAAATCGTACAAACTACAAAAACGTAATTACTTACCTGTTTTAAGTAATGTCCCAGTGCTGAACCTAGGAGTCCAGCACTGGATTACAAAAGTAACGTAAACATACTTTGCTTGCAAACTGTATTTCCTTCCCTAGGATAACATTGGTAATTTTACCCAGAAAAGTTTCTAAGTGTCAACTTTTGAAATACAGTAATATTCCTCAAAAATCACTACCATAACCAAAACGCTTTTTCTCACCTGTTTACAGGAGTGTCCCGGGACTGAATCCAAGATCCAGTCCCGTGGTTAGAAAAAGTAATCCAAAAAGTAATCTATTGCATTTAACCAGAAATTTCCATTGAGCTCAATGTATAATTGTGTTTAAAATTGTGTTGCATATTGCAACAACTGTAACTATTGCATTCAAAAGTCTATTGCCAATTGAACAGTAGTTAACTAAAGCATCTCATTCTGAGAAAGTATATTTTGACACCCATTGTTGGTTCTAAAATAAAACAACTATATTTTTATATACAAACCATTGGCCTAGAGTTCAGTTCTTGAGTGTGTGGCTTCATTTGCTGACTGAGTGTGTACAACAAATGCTTTACACTGTCCTCTGATACTGCCTTACTGCTCGACCAAGCTACCACTTTAGAGAGTAAGGTTATATCTAACTTTAGCCTCTGCCAAACCTCTGGGGACTGTGGACTCTGTGCACACTGAACCTTACTTTGGTGCAGTATATACAGAGCCACTTTCTTACATTGGTGGATCAGCGGTGGATACAAACTTGCATTGTTGGACTACTTGGTTACCATCTGATCACACGACAGAACTCTTAAATTGCCTTTAGAATTCTGATTTTTTCAAATTGGCATTTTTTACCAAATTACTAAAAGTCTTGTTAGGGCCTTGCTTAAGTCCCTTTAAAATTGTAGAAAATAAAAAGTCACTATAGTCAAGGGTAGAGGGGTTAGAACTTTTGTTAGAATGTCTCAAGAAAACAACCCAGCTATTAGTGAAAATAATAATGACATACAGGACATGGTTGAGGAGCTCGACCTCACCCCTTATCTTCATTTGTCTTTCAAAGAGATAAGGTCCTTATGTAAACTTAAAAATATACCAATGGGCCAGCATCCAACCAAACAAGGGCTCCAGGAGCTCCTGGCTGAGTATGCTAAGGCCCACCCCTCTGAGCATGGTGATGACCACGCAGAGGAGGAAAGGAGTGAGGAGGATGGGGATGGTAACCCACCTCCACCACTTCCTAGGGAAGACAGGGTCACTGCACCCTTATTTCCAAGAGTAAACCTCTGGGGACCTAGGGGCCACCTAGGTGGTTCAGGTCCCAGAGAGGACACTGAGGATAGCCTTAGTGAGGAGGACCACCTTTTAGCAAGGTTGGCCAAAGACTGGACCTAGAGACCAGACTCCTGGCTCTAGAGAAGGAAAGACAGGAGATGGGTTTAGCACCCATCAATGGTGGCAGCAATACTAAAACTAAGGATAGGGAGGAAACTTCTGATCCCAAAATCCCCAAAGGGATTGTCCCTAATTTGAGGAAGGTGATGACATCACCAAATGGTTCACAGCCTTTGAGAGGGCTTGTGAAATAAGAAAAGTAAAGAAACCTCTCTGGGGGCACTCCTGTAGGAACTGTTCTCTGGTAACTGCAGAGACAGGCTTCTGACCCTCTCTGGGCCAGATGCAGGGTCCTATGACCTCATGAAGAATACTCTGATTGAGGGATTTGGGCTCACTACTGAGGAGTATAGAATTAGATTCAGGGGGCTCACAAAACCCAGACCCAGTCCTGGATTGACTTCGTGAGACTACTCAGTAAAGACACTGGATGGTTGGTTAGCTGGACATAATGTGCAGGATTTTCCTGGACTTTACAATTTGTTTATGAAGGAACACATACTAAGTAATTGCACAAACGAAAAGTTGCATCAGCATTTGGCAGACCTAGGTCTAATTTCTCCCCAAGAATTGGGAAAGAAGGCAGACCACTGGGTCAGAACAAGGGTAACTAGGACATCCACTGGGGTGACCAAAAGAAAGGGGTCACAAAGCCTCCCCAGAAGAAAGATAGTGAACCCCTTAAGGATAAAAGTAAGGAGTCCCAGGCAGCCCCCCAAAACCTGTCCAGGAGGGTGGGCCCAAAGACACCTCACAAACTAAACCAGGGTACCAAGGTAAGAATTGGGATCCCAACAGAATATGGTGTCACAACTGTCAGAAGTCAGGACACCACACCAAGGACCCTAGCTGTCCTAAAAACAAGATCCCTAGTACAGCCCCAGGGGTGACTAGTGTAGCCCCAGGAGTTGCCAGTGTAGCTCTGGAGGAAGGGTCCTCAGATGAGGAAGTCCTCCTAGCTTTCAACTGGAAAAATGGGCCCAAGAGGTAAGCTGGAGATCCCAGAGGGAGTAGACACTTCCACCGCCTACTGGTGAATGGAATCCCAGCCACTGCCCTGAGAGATACCTGTGCCAGTCACACTGTGGTGCATGACAGGTTGGTACTCCCACACCAGTATGTCCCAGGGGAATCAAGGAGAGTAAGGGCTGTCCCAGGGGAGTCACTGTTAGGCCTGTGGCTGTAGTGCCCCTAGTCATAGCTGGGTCCCTTAGATGGAGAAAGGTGGTAGTCAGTAAAGACCTCCCCTTGATTGTCTCCTGGGGAATGACCACTTAGAGGTGGACCTGAGCCAAAGAGAGGCACTGGCCCAATGCCAGGCCTCACCCAAGAAACCTGGGGGCCTCAACCTGCAGTCAGTGCAGCTGAGCCCTCAAAAGAGTAAAAAGGAACAGGGTAGGAAAGGTGGGCAACTGTTAGCCACAGTCCCAGAGGGCCAGGGAGATTCTATCCCAGTGAGGGAAAACTCCAGAAGTGGCCCTGGTAAAGCCCCCTAGCCAACAAGAAGACCTGACTAGTCAGGCAACTGTCCAGCCTGAGTTGGTGGCTCCTCAGCTGGCAGAACAAAGGGTGGAGGAAGGGTGCTCACTACAAAGTTTAGTGACCCCCACCCTAAAGCAACAGGCAGACAGCCAGGACCCAAAGAGACCTGTAAGATAGCCCCTTCACTTGCCAGACAGGAGCTAAAGGTGTGGTTCTGGGCACTGACAGCTGTCAGCAGCCTCTGCTGGGTGTTAGCCTTCATGGCAGCTCCTATCCTTGGCATGGTGGCCTAACCCCCTGCCAAATAACAAGCTAGGCCCCCTGACCCTATTGGTCATGGTGGGGTTGCTCAAACTGTGGGTGACCTCTGTGGGTAAGCTGGGCTTTGCCCTGGCTAAGTTAGACTTTGCAGAGGTGGGGCACCTCTGAACCCAAACTTAAAAGATGGGGTGAAGACACTAAAGAGCAAGGAGAGGAGCTTTGGGAATTAGGGTCCTGAAACTGATGAGGTAGGCCAGCTCCCCAAAGGGACTGACCTGGACAGAAGGATATAAGGCGGAGTAGGCCCTGCAACTTTCAAACCACTTCCCCAACTCTTCCTCGCCTGAAAGACTAGACAGGCTCTCCCAGCGTTGGCTGAGTCTCCTGGCCTTTGGGCTGGGGGCTTGGTAGGAAAGTGGGTTTCTGTTGCAGTAACCCCCCACTTTTTGCCTGATAACTGATGCACTTTTCCTTGGTGTGCCCTGGATCCCTGCCAATCAGGTACCCAGGGCCTGTGTTCCTTCCCTAAAAACTGTACTCAGCCTAAACCCAATTGGCATCTCTGGCCACAGGTAAGCCCCTGGTAAATGGTACCCTAGGTACCCAGGGCACTGTGACCAGAGAAGACCCCTAAGGGCTGCAGCACTTATTGTGCCACCCTTAGAGGCCCTGTACTCCTGACACACACACACTGCCCTTGCAGGCTGAGTGTCTTGGTGCAGAACAAAACAGAGAGTCGACATGGCACACATCCCTGTGTGCCATGCCCACAAACACACTGCCCTGGCATACCTCAGTCACCCCTCTAGCTGGGTGCCCTATGCCAGTGGTGAGGGCACAGGTGCATGAGCCCTGTGCCCCTACAGTACCCAGGCCCATTCCTGGGCACTGTAAGTGCAGGGCTGCCATCTCCGAGTATATGGTGCTGGGAGGTCGTCAGCACGTACTCCACAGCACCATGATGGCTGCACTGAAGACTGAGAAGTTTGGTATCAAACTCCTCAGCACAGTAAACCCACACTGATGCCAGTGTGGGATTTACTGTAAATGCACGTCAGAGGGCAACTTAGAGTTACCCCCTGAACCTAACCTACAATCCACGTCTTGTCTGAGGGGCTGCCTAGGCTGCCACACAGCAGACATGTTGCTGGACCCCTGGGTAGAGAGCCATCCGCTCTCCCGGGCCTGCAACAATGCACGTCCTGGGTGAGGTGCTAGGCCCCTCCCCCAGGATGGGCAGGGGAAGCTTCAAAGGCATTCCGCCTTGTGAGCTTCCCCAGACCACTTGCTGTACTCAGCAACTGGTCCCCACCGGTTCCTCCCCCATCCTGGTGGGAAGACTGGAGGGAAACACCAAGGGAGGAAAGGGGGTGTGCCACCCTCTGCCAACCCCACCCCTCAGGTGGGGGAGGCGAGGTGAAGCACATCTCCGGGCTCTCGCCATCTTGAAGATGGGGAGCCCTGCCCAATCAGGACTAGGCTCCTGCCCCTCCCACAGGAGAGTGGCAGGATAGGGGTGTACTATTCTCAGGGCAGGGACCCATTGGTCCCTGCCCTTTACCTACTCTGTAACGCCCCTAAATCTAGTATTTAGGGGCACCCTGAACCTTCCTTCCTTAGATTCCCGCAACCTAAGAAGAAAAAGGACGAAAGAAGACGCCCAGCAGAGGAGACTGCAGAGAACAACTGACTTGGCCCCAGCCCTACCGGCCCGTCTGCAGTTTCCAGAGATCCTGCGCCAAAAATAGTCTTGTCCTGCAGCCAGCGACCTCCAGAACCCCAGGGAGGACTGACTGCCTTCAACAAAGACCGGATCTCCTGTGAACAGCAGCTCTGTTCAAAAGAAACACCAAACAAAGACTCCGAGCCTGCTGAGGAGAAAGAAACCCGACGCCTGGAACCACCACTGCACCCGCCGCCTACAGCCCGAGTTCAAGTGGCCCACCGGTCCCAGCGAGGTCCCCCAGCTCTCCAGAGTCCGAGTCCACCGTGGGCTGACCCCTCCAGGACTCCCCGACGCCGCCTGCAGCCTCTGCACGGAGAACCCCCAACCGCGAGTGGCCCGGCAAGGTGAAATCCGACCTCAAAAGACACTCCTGCATCCAGACGCCCTGCGCCCTGGAGAAAGGAACCCGAGGTGCACCTACGCCCCGAGCCCTCCAACTTACCTGCCCAGCTGTTGGTTCCTCCTGGAAGTCTTCCTGGACCGAGCCTGCAGCTGAAAACCAAAACCGAAAATTTCCATTGAAATCAACAGGGCACCCGACCTCAAACAGCACTCTGCACCCGGCCGCCCTAGTGCCGCTGAGGGTGCCTCTTTGGTGCTAACTTGGTCCCCAACGTGCCCTGAGCTTAACCCCTAGGAGCTTTGCTCCCACAACCCCGTGGCCTGCTTGCCAGCCGCCACCAACCGGAGTCCCCTATCCTCCATAGGATAACATTGGGCCTCAACACTCTGCACCCGGCCGCCCCTAGTGCCGCTGAGGGTGCAACAACAGTGCATCACTGACCCTGGGAGACCCCTGAGTCTAACCCCAGAACCCTAACTCAAAAGACCGATTACTTACCTCGAGACCGATAACTCATTTTTCCTCATAGGATAACATGGGCACTTTTTCTTCCAAAAGTTTCTAAGTGTCGACTTTTGAAAACAAGAATATTCTTTAAAAATCGTACAGACTACCAAAACGTAATTACTTACCTGTTTTAAGTAAATGTCCCAGGGCTGAACCTAGGAGTCCAGCACTGGATTACAAAAGTAACGTTAAAAGTAACTTACCGGCGAATTGAATTTTCTTACATAGGGATCCATTGACTGGTTTTCTGTGAAATTTCTTCTAAGTGTCCACTTTGAAATACCAAAATATTGCTTAAAAATCACAACAGTAACGAATTCTGAATTACTCACCTACTATCAGGAGAGACCTCAGTACTGCATCTTTTAGTCCAGTACCGACCATGAAAAGTAATTTTACCGTACTTACCAGTAACTGGAAATTCCTCTCATAGGATATCATTGCCTGCTTTTTGTTGAAAAAGTTTCTAAGTGTCGATTTCTGAATCATACAAATATTCTTTAAAAATCGTACAAACTACAAAAACGTAATTACTTACCTGTTTTAAGTAAATGTCCCAGTGCTGAACCTAGGAGTCCAGCACTGGATTACAAAAGTAACGTAAACATACTTTGCTTGCAAACTGTATTTCCTTCCCTAGGATAACATTGGTAATTTTACCCAGAAAAGTTTCTAAGTGTCAACTTTTGAAATACAGTAATATTCCTCAAAAATCACTACCATAACCAAAACGCTTTTTCTCACCTGTTTACAGGAGGTGTCCCGGGACTGAATCCAAGATCCAGTCCCGTGGTTAGAAAAGTAATCCAAAAAGTAATCTATTGCATTTAACCAGAAATTTCCATTGAGCTCAATGTATAATTGTGTTTAAAATTGTGTTGCATATTGCAACAACTGTAACTATTGCATTCAAAAGTCTATTGCCAATTGAACAGTAGTTAACTAAAGCATCTCATTCTGAGAAAGTATATTTTGACACCCATTGTTGGTTCTAAAATAAAACAACTATATTTTTATATACAAACCATTGGCCTAGAGTTCAGTTCTTGAGTGTGTGGCTTCATTTGCTGACTGAGTGTGTACAACAAATGCTTTACACTGTCCTCTGATACTGCCTTACTGCTCGACCAAGCTACCACTTTAGAGAGTAAGGTTATATCTAACTTTAGCCTCTGCCAAACCTCTGGGGACTGTGGACTCTGTGCACACTGAACCTTACTTTGGTGCAGTATATACAGAGCCACTTTCTTACAGTGGTGTCGCTGTAGGTGAGCTTTTTCAGCGGGGCGAGGGTGTTGGCACAGTCGTCCATCCATCGTCTGAGGTTGCAGGCAGCGTCGTCGGTGTTGGATGGGTCGGAGGGAGGGCTGAGAGCGAGTGTTGCCCGGAGTTGGTCTTCGGTGACTTTGCTCCAGCAGCGGCGTGGGATCTGTTGGGTGCGGTGGTGTGTGGTGGGTTTCTGGAAGGTGAAATGGATGCAGCGGTGGTCGGTCCAGAGGAGTTCCGTTGTGTGGCTGAAGGAGACGTGGGAGCTTGAGGAGAAGATGGGGTCAAGCGTGTGGCCGGCGCAGTGGGTCGGTGTTGTGACGAGCTGGCTCAGGCCGAGGTTGGCGAGGCTGTCGATCAGGGTGGTGGAGTTGCTGTCGTTGTTGTTCTCCAGGTGAAAGTTCAGGTCTCCGAGGAGGATGTAGTCGGTAGAGGTCAGGGCGTGGGTGCTGATGAAGTCGGCGATGGAGTCGCTGAACTGGGGTCGGGGCCCAGGGGGTCTGTAGACAAGGGTGCCTCTAAGGGTGGTGTTGGGGTCCGTGTGGATCTGGAAGTGCATGTGTTCGGCGGTGCTGGGAGTGTCGTCGGTGCTGGTCGAGACCCTGATGGTGTTCTTGTGGACGATGGCGATTCCTCCTCCTACTGCGTTGATGCGGTCTCTGCGGGTGATCTTATAGCCGTCTGGGATGGCTATGGCGATGTCGGGGGCGGAGGAGTCGTTCATCCAGGTCTCTGTCAGGAAGGCGACGTCTGGTGATGATGTGTCGAGCAGGTCCCAGAGCTCGACGGCGTGTTTGCGTGCGGAGAGCGGGTGTTCAGCAGGATGCACCGGAGGTGGTTGAGGTCCTTCTTGGCGGGCGCCCGGTGGCTCTGAGGCTGGTGTAGCTGCAGTTCCGGCAGGTGAAGGGACCATGGGTGCGTTTCGGGCGGCCTTGAAGCAGTTGTGCGTCCGTCCGGGGTTGAGAGCGTGGAGTGTGGTGGCATCGTATCGGCGTCGGTCCTCGAGGCTGGAGCGGGGGCGCGCGGTCCAGGGGTTCTGGCGCTGGGCGCAGTCCAGTCGCGGACAGGCGCAGATGGGCTTGCCTTAGGCGCGCCTTCGGCGCGCCAGCGGCCGCCATATATGGGGAGGTGGGAGGGAGGAGCAGCTGGGAGGCGGGAGGCAGGGGCAGCGAATGGGCAGTCAGGGGGGCGGGGCCGCAGGGGACGCAGTGGCGGGAATGGAGAGAGGCAGCGGGGGCACAGAAGGAAAAACGGAGAGAAAAACAAACAGAAATACGGGCACAGTACAATGGGGCAGCGAGGGGCACAGAAGGGAAAATGGAGAGAAAAACAAACAGAAATACGGGCACAGTACAATGGGGCAGCGAGGGGCACAGAAGGGAAAGTGGAGAGAAAAACAAACAGAAATACGGGCACAGTACAATGGGGCAGCGAGGGGCACAGAAGGGAAAATGGGGAGACAAAAGCAAAGAAATACGGGCACCGAATCCACAAGCGGAGGGGCGAGCTTACCAGCAGCAGCAGCGGGCGGACAACACAGGCGGAGCTGTGTGGTGGGGGAGCGACCTACCTGGCAAGGTCAAGGGTCGCTCCCCCGGGTAGATGTGAATGCTATGTAGACCCCCCCTTTCCTCTCCCCCTCCCCCCGCCCCATTACTGCTCCCTGCTCTTATTTTATTGTGAGGCAGTATTTGAGTTGTAAGTTGCTCCTTTTTCAAATGCCAATAAATAAAATATTAATTAAAAAAAAAAAAAAAAAAAGATATGCTGCCTGAAAGGTCTCCAACCCAGCAAGGACTTGATTCGCCAACCTCTGGAAGGTGGCAGGGGCATTCTTTAAACCAAAGGGCATAACAGTGAACTGATAATGCCCATCAGGTGTTGAGAATGCTGTTTTTTCTTTGGCTCATGTGGCCATGCCAATCAGCCAGTACCCTATCAATTCATCAGCTCTGGGTATGGGCTGAGCATCTGTCTTAGTGACAGCAATGAGTCCTCTATAGTCCACACAGAACCTCAGCTCTCTTTTTCCACCCTTTGGGGACTAAGCCCACTGGGCTAGCCCAGGGGCTTTCAGAGCGTTCAATAACCCCTAAATTCAGCATCTAGCTGACCTCCGCTTTGATGTTCTCCTTGACTTGGTGAGACTGTAGATAGATTTTGGTTTTGACAGGCAAGCTGTCCCCAGTGTCCACATCATTGGTATACCAGTGGGTCTGACCAGGGGTCAAAGAGAAGAGTACAGCATACTGCTTCAGGACATGACTGCAATCAGACTGATGTTGGGCATTGAGGGTTTCTGAATAGATGACTCCATCAACTGACCCATCTTGTGGGCTGTAGGAGAGTAGGTCAGGGAGAGCAGCAAACTTGCGAGCTCCCGTCGGCCAGCCGCCATCTACAACCATCCTGACGCCTTGTGCGAGCCCGGGGCCCCCACAGAGCACCCCCACAGTTATATAAGGTAGAGGTGCGTCCCGCAGAGGACGAAAACCCTGGGCGAACGATCAACATCGGCAAAGTTGCATGAGCCGAACCCGGCCCGAGGCGAACCAAGATGGCGGCGCCCAACGAGCAGTGGAGGAGCCGGGAGTCCGGCGGGGACTGAACAGCGGCTGGTGGCGGTGGAGAGTGTCCCCCTCCCCCTATACCGCGGCGGAACCGGACCGGAGCTTCAAGGGTCCCCTCCTGTGGTCACGCCAGAAGGGCAGTGCGGAAGCTGGAGTGGAACGGATCGAGCCTCACGGGACACACTCGAGTGCCGGATCGAGCGGTGACCGAGGATGGCGGAAGGACTGAAGACGCCCCGCTGAGAAACGGTGAGCGAAGCGCGAACCCCTCCCCGAGGCGAGAGGGTTGCGGCGACTCCGGGCAGTGGGGAGAAGGGGCAGTAAATGTGAGTGCGGCCCCTGCCCTGATGCACTGGAGCCCTGTTGAATTATCGGGGGCCAACGTGGCATGAAAACACCCACGAGAGCTCTGATCCTACCACTCGGCGGACCTGAAGAGACTTCGCCTCCCGCGTAGGTGAGTGCACCACGAACTGCGCCTGGAACCTGAAAGACAGCGGGAGTGTGAGGCGGATTGGCGGGACCTAGAGACAGGCCTCCAACAGGCGACTGGGCCACTCCATCTTGGCACAATAGGTGGACGGGCCCAGAGATGAACAAGGTGCCAGTACAGAGTGCCGGAGGGGGACGCAGGGCGGAACACCCCCCCCCACCCCACCAGATACGTCGCCTCCTGAGAGGGGAGACCTCCCTGCCTTAGACGAGCAGTGCAGCACCGGCAGGCGGGCCCACGGGTACTGTTGCGGAGGTGGCCTGAATGCCTGACCCCGGACCTGCGGATCAAGTCGGAGGTGTGAGCCTTCCTTCTCGGACCTAGTGCAACTGCAAAGGTCCAGTTGGCGCTTGATGACGGGAGCGCCTACTGGAGGAACCTGCGGCGGAGACCGGCGCAACTGTCCTGAGTGTGCCCTATGAGCGCACGTAGCACCAGAAGCACGGCAGATCGAGAGGATACCATGGGGAAGGCCCTTAAGAAGAAAGAGAGAGAGGAAGCCCCAACAGACAAGCAGATGGAGGAGAGGGGGAAGGCCCTTGCTCAGGCGTAGCCCGCTGGTGACCCTACACTGCAGGACATACTACAAGCCATCACCTCGTCTAGTTAACGCCTGGAAAGCAAGATAGACTCGTTGTCCTTGGACCTGGGCCTGCTCAGAGACGACCACAAAAAACTGGCGGACCGCGTTAGAACAACAGAGGGTCAACTCTCTGAAACAATGCCGGACATAATAACCATGAAACAACGCCTTACAACGCTCGAGGCGAAAACGTTGGAGTCTAGAACCGAAGACGATGAAAACAGATCGGGAGAAGCAACCTCAGAATCATTGGCCTGCCGGAGAAAATTGAAGGTCGCAATATGGTAGCCTACCTGGAGAAGTGGCTGCTGGAGGAAGTGGCGCCTGACGGTTTGTCGAATTTCTTCGCCCTAGAGAGGGCGCACTCAGTCCCGGCGAAGCCACCTATACCTGGAGCACCATCGCGAGTGGTGATAGCGAAACTGCTGCATTTTAGGGATAGGGACCATATTCTTACCCAAGCGCGCCTCAAGGGAGACAGAGGTGGACAACTCTGTGGTGCGAATCTTCCCAGATTTTTCCAGGGTGGTGCAGCGGCAAAGAGGATCTTACCGTGAAGTGAAGCAGAAGCTACGGCAACTAAACTACAAATATGCGACGCAATACCCGGCCACACTACGAGTCGTCACAGGAAAAGGCACGGAATTCTTTAGGTCCTCACAGGAGGCAGCTGACTGGCTGTAGAAGCACGACAAGATGGCGCCGCTACGAGAGCGGGAAAAGAGGAGAAGGAGAGAGAACCGTTCTAGGGATTGGAGGTCCATGAGAGAGAAGCTGGCGCCGACACAGGAAGAAACACAGCTCGAACGCCAGAACACCATGCAGGTGGTGGCGCTGATTAGCGGCAAGGAGAGAGAGATCACGTCCTTCCTGAGGGCAGTGAAACGGCAGCGGACTCCGGCTCGGAGCACGGGTCCAGCGAATCCGAGGCACGGAGCATGGTGTTCCCGGAGGTCACACCGCAAACGGCGGACAACATTGCCTAGCTGGGGAGAGCAGAGCCCTCTTTGGTGTAAGCCTAGAGTGGAACGGGACGTGAATGGCCCAGCAGCGAGGTACAGGGTCTGCTGATGGGGGGGGCATAGAGCGGGGATCCTGAGGGGACAACGGAATTAAGAGGCGGCTGCAGAGACTGGGAGCACGGTCAACGAGCAGCCTACCCCCTTGCACTTGACTGACCGAACTGCAAGGAGTCACTTGCGGACGTTATAATTGTGGTTTGGATGGGGGCTGTTTTTCTGCCTATCCTGGGGAGTGGGAGTTGGGGGAAATGTTTAATGTTGATATGGGGGGGGGGACACCTTGAGCTGCAGCATACATGGAACTATGCAGGATGGTATGGGAAACACAGACGGTCGATACGGGCAGAGGAGGGAGGCAGTTGGAGCCTAATCACAAACCCTAATGGCTGACAAGCAACAATATAAATGCATGACATGGAACATCAGGGGTATGCACACAATGACGAAACGCCACAAAGTCCTCTCTTATATCCGGCGGCGGGGAGCCCAGATAGCCCTGCTGCAGGAGACGCACCTAACGCAGAAAGAAGGGCAAGCTTTGCAGAAGCGATGGAGGGGCCAGCTTTTTTTACACTACCTACTCGGCATTTGCGCGGGGGTGCTAATATGGATACAAGAGGGGGTTCCATTCCAGTTGACAGACTCTGTAATAGACCCAGAGGGGCATTATGTAGCTATAAAGAGGCGACTGGAGGGTCGGGAATTAAGCATAATCAACGTCTACGCCCCTAACGTGGACCAGCGAGCCTTTTTTGCAAAGCTGAGCCACTGCTTACCGCATTACCTGACGGGCACTACCCTGCTGGGGAGCGACTAACAGTGTGGACGATACACAGCTAGACCGATCTCACCCACCTCTGAGAAATTCACAAGCAGCGCGTGTAAGAAACTGGCTCTATATATACTACACCAAAATGAGGTATAGTGTGTATAGGGTCCAGGTGACTCCAAAGGTAGGCAGAGGTTAAAGTTAGATAGAACCTTACTCTCAGCTTGTGGTAGCTTGGTCGAGCAGTAAGGCAGTATCAGAGGACAGTGTTAAGCATCTGATGTACACACTCAGTCAGCAAATGAATTCACACACTCAAGAACTGAACTCTAGGCCAATTGTTTTTGTATAAAAATATACTGTTATATTTTAGAACCAAGCAAGCCTGGCACAGGTAAGCATAAAATACTTTGCAATAATAAGTTGCTGAATATAGAACAGTTTGAAAATGCAATAGAAGTTGTACTTTGTTTGATTTACAGGGGATGCAGTAGGTTGCAACACTTAGCAAATACAGTACATTGAAATGAATAGGCTTTTCCAGTAAATTGCAGGTAAGTTACTTTTCACGTTACTTTTCTAACTCAGTGCTGGATACCTAGATTCAGCACTGGGACATTTCCTGCAAACAGGTAAGTAAACACGTTTTGGTTATTTGTGCAATTTTTAAAGAATATTTTTAGATTTCAAAACTCCACACTTAGAAACTTTTTGGAGAAAAAGTGTCAATGTTATCCTATGGAGGAAAAACAGGTTATCGGTTTGTAGGCAAGTAATCGACTGTGGGAGTTAAGGTTCTGGGGTTAGACTCAGGGGTCCCCCAGGGTCAGTGATGCACTGTTGTTGCACCCTCAGCGACACTAGGGCGGCCGGGTGCAGAGTGTTGAGGCCCAATGTTATCCTATGGAGGATAGGGGGTCTCCGGTTGGTGGCTGCTGGCAAGCAGGCCACTGGGTTGTGGGAGCAAAGCTCCTAGGGTTTAGATCAGGGCAAATAGGGAACCAAATTAGCACCAAAGGTGCACCCTCAGCGGCACTAGGGCGGCCGGGTGCAGGGTGCTGTTTTAAGGTCGGGTGCCCTGTTGTTTTCAATGGAGCACCTCCGGTTAGAAGAAACACTGCAGGCTCGGGACGAGGATCTTCTGGGTGCGACCACCACTTCGAGGGGGTAAGTTGGGGTGTCTTGGGTTGGTTAGGCACCGTTGGTATGGGCACACAAGGCTGTGGGGTGTCGGGTGCAGTGTGCCTTGGGACATCGGAAAGTCTTACCCGCTCTGGTCGCGGTAGATGGGATCCTCTGGATTGAGGCTGCAGGCGTCGATTGGAGGCTTGAGGCAGGTCAGGAGTCGCCGGATCTCGGGTCAGGATCGCCGGGGTGACCTCCTCGTGGTGTTTTTCCACTCGAGCTCGGGCCGGGTTTGGCGGGTGCAGAGTGGGCTGGATTCGCGGTATCCGGCCGGAGCCAGAAGCTGCAGTTTGAACAAGTCCGGAGTTCACGGGAGAAGCAGGCTTGGAAGTGAAGGCAGGCAGGTACTCCAGGGTTTTTGAGGTTGCTGGCTTCAAGACACACCGGGATTTTGCAGGAGCAGGTTCGAGGGGAAACAGGCCTGTAGGGCTGGGGCCAAGTCAGTGGGCGTTGTCCTCTTGTTAGCTCAGCACGGCTCTTCGTCCTCCTTTTCTTCCTGTTTCTTGTCTGGATCTGAGGAAGCAAGGTTTTCAGGGTGCACCCTAAATACTAGATTTAGGGGCGTTACAGGTAGGTAAGGGCAGGGACCAATGGGTCCCTTCCCTGGGGTGGGTACACCCCCTATCGTGCCACCCTCCAGTGGGAGGGGGGCAGGAGCCTGTCCCTGGTTGTCTGGGTCCCCCCATCTGCAAGATGGCGGGGACTGAGAGTTGTGCTTCGCCTCGCCTCCCCCACCTGAGGGGTGGAGTTGGCAGAGGTGGGCACACCTCTTTCCCTCACTTGTTTTTCCCGCCGGTTCTCCCGCCCAAAGTGGGGGGTAGAACCAGTGGGGACCAGTTGCTGAAAGCAGCAAATGGTCTGGGGAGGCTCACAAAGGCGGCATATGCCTTTGAAGCTTCCCCTTCGGGAACCCTGCCCATCCTGGGGGAGGAGGCTTGGCACCTCGTCCCAGAATGTGCATTGTTTCAGGCCCCCGAGAGCAGCAGGCTCTCGACCCAGGGATCCAGAAACATGTCTGTTGGTGGCAGCCTAAGCAGCCACTCAGTCAGGTCACTAGAAGTTGGTCGAGTTTCAGGGGGCATCTCTAAGATGCCCTCTCGTGTGCATTTTACATTAAATCTCACACTGGCATCAGTGTGGGTTTAATGTGCTGAGAAGTTTGATACCAAACTTCTCAGTTTTCAGTGTAGCCATTATGGTGCTGTGGAGTTCGTAATAAGCTCCCAGCACCATATACTCTTAATGGCAGCACTGCACTTACAATGTCTAAGAATGGACATAGACACTGTAGCGGTACAGGGCTCATGCACCTGTACCCTCACCACTGGCATAGGGCACCCAACTAGAGGGGTGACTGATCTATGCCAGGGCAGTGGGTTGTAGGCATGGCACACAAGGATATGTGCCATGTCGACTCTTCACTTTGTTCTGCACCAAAACACTAAGCCTGCAAAGGCAGTGTGTGTGTGTAAAGGTACAGGGCCTCTAAGGGTGGCACAATAAGTGCTGCAGCCCTTAGAGGTCTTCCCTGGTCACAGTGCCCTGGGTACCTGTGGCACCATTTACCGGGGGCTGACCTGTGGCCAGAGATGCTAATTGGGTTAGTTTTGGGGAAAGAACACAGACCCTGGGAACCTGATTGGCAGGGACCCAGGGCACACCAAGAAAAGTGCATCAGTAGTCTGGCAAAAAGTGGGGGGGGTACTACAACAGAAACCCACTTTCCTACAGCGCGCGCCTCGCAGGCTTTTAATACCTGGAGACAGAGCTGGGGACTCAGATACCTGGAGGACATTGCACCCCCACGATGGAGACTACTCCTACTTTTCAACTGTTCATGAAGTGCATGCGCGATTAGATGCCTTCCTAAGCTCTGCAGATGCACAGCGCCATGTCACAGCCGCGGAATACCTAGCGCGAACGATATCCGACCACAACCCACTCGTCCTGTCTCTAAAATGGGGTCACCCCCTGTCAGCGATCCCTACGTGGCGCTTCCGCCCAGAAACCCTGGAGGACCAGTTCTTCCGGGAAGAGATTAGGGGGGAAATAACGCACTACTTTATGTCCAATGAGGGGGCTGCCTCCTCGACGAACGCGGAGTGGGATGCTTTCAAGGTGGTCCTGAGGGGTCAGTGTATAACGTGTACCACGGGGGTCAGGCGGGTCCTCCTGGAGGAAGTAGCGGGGGCAGAGGCGGCCCTTAGAAGGCTGGAACGCAGACGCCCAGGACGCCCGGAACTGCAACAGGCACTGCTAGAGGCCAAGGAGGAGGTAGTGAAACAAACAGAAAGGCTTCGATGTTTTGACCATAAAAAATATCTGGAGCGCACTCACGCTGAGCGAGACAAATCGGGTCACTCCTAGCATGGCTGGCGAATCCAGTGAGTAGGAGTTCGTCTCTAGTCGAAATTGAGGACGAAGAGGGCATCAGGCACTATGCACAGACAGCGATTAACGAAACCTTCGCCCGCTACTACGCAAAGCTTTACAAGAGCTTGCGAGTAGACTGTTCCACAGACGCGCAGGAATACCTTACAGACCTACGACTGGCGCGGCTAACCCCAGAGGAGGCGGAGGAGTTGGGCATGGACATCACATAACGAGAGGTGCGCGTTACTATCGGAAGTATGGCTAGGAATAAGACCCCGGATACGGACGGTCTACCGGCTGAGTTCTACGTAACTTATTCGGAAGAGCTGGCACCCCGACTGGTTACGATGTACCAGGAGGCCCGGGAAGCGGGAGTACTGCCGGAGAGTGCTCGAGAGGCCCTTATTGTGCCAGTGCTCAAACCTGGGAAAGAACCACACGATTATACGGCATACAGGCCTCTATCCATGTTGAACATGGATTACAAAATCCTAAGCAAAATACTTGCGACGCGCCTTCTCCCTCACATGCCGGGTTCCTAGTCCATGCAGACCAGGCAGGGTTCATCCCAGGACGGAACACGGCTATAAACATCAGACGACTCCTTACTATTATGGGCTCCGACGGGTACGTTAAGCGAGAAGCTGCAGTGTTTGCAGTAGACATTGAGAAGGCCTTTGACAGCCATGAAAGGCCCTATCTTTATGACGTCCTCACTAAGATGGGATTGGGGGGAGGTTTCCTAGATTGGGTACGGCTACTATATGTGTCTCCTACAGCCCGGGGGCGCACTGGTAGGACCATTTCACCCAGAAAGGAAGTAGGGAGAGGCACGAGGCAGGGATGCCCACTCTCCCCGCTCCTGTTTGCACTAGCCATGGAACCGCTGGCGTGCAGGGCCCGAAGTGGACAGGATTTTAGTGGCCTGAGGACAGATGCAGGGGAGCATTTTATAGCTCTATACGCGGATGATCTCTTGTTATTCCTCAATAACACGGCGGACGAACTGAGAGGAGCGAGAAACATGCCCGATTTGGTACTGTGTCTGGCCTCAAGGTCAACTGGCGAAAATCCAGGCTGTACCCCATCTTGCCCAATAAACCCCCCCCCGAGCTGGACCTCCTGAAATGGGAGCCTAATTGCCTGCAATACCTTGGAGTCAAAATTTACCATGGGCCAGCAGATCTATTAGAAGGCAATGTGAGCAGAGCGATCAGATCAGTGAAGACTGCAATTGACTTCTGGGGAACGCTGCCACTGTCTGTAGCTGGGCGGGTAGCTGTCCTGAAGATGATAGCACTTCCGCGCTTACTGTACTATTTTGGAGCCCTCCCGGTGTGGATCCCGCGGGCCACGTTCAAAAATCTTGACTCCGCAATCACGTCGTTCCTCTGGGGAGCGGGACGTAGGAGAGTAGCCCTGTCCTCCCTGAGGCGCTCTACGGCAGAGGGGGGCTTAGCGGTCCCTGACTTCGAGGGCTATTATATAGCTGCTCAGTTGTATTGGCTGGTTCAATGGTTGGCGGCAGATCAACACCCGGGACGGGAGCAGTGCTTGGCTGCGCCGGACACTGCAACCCTTGCGAAGATCTTACTTCGAGTGTGGCGGGATACATCCGAGGACACAATGGAGACCAGGGTGGTGGTGCGTTGTTGGACCAGGTACTTGAGACGAGTAGGCGTCAAGACCCCATATTCTCCTGACATACCCATCAAGCTGCTGCGCTATCTTCCACAGGGAGAGTACTGGGCAGGGTTAGAGGACTGGGTGGAGGCAGGACTGAAGTGATGGGAGACCTGTATCTAGACTCCACGCTGCTACCATTTGAAGAACTACGAGCTGCGTACGATTTGCCGGGAGGTCACTTCTTGAAGCATGGGGCCCTTACTAGAGGGATTGGGCGTCACTGGGAAGGGGGGGGGGCACTGCCGCGGGCACTAGAGGGGTGCAGATACGTGGTGCTATCTGAGGGGAGGATTAAAACAGTGTCATGCCTCTACAAGGCCATGAAACAAGACATACAACAGCCGCTAGAGCGCTTGCGACTATAATGGGAGGAAGATTTAGGTAAGCAGATACCGGAGGTGGAGTGGGATAGGATCCTAGAGCCAACTCCGAAGGTATCCAGAAACGCGCGATTTTAATTAATTTCTATGTCTTGCATAGGGTGTATCTCACGCCGTCTCGAATCAGGAGATACTTCGGCACGGATACAGCAGCGTGTCCACGATGTGGAGAAAGGGAGGCACACATACTCCATATGTTCTGGAGCTGCCCCACGCTACAACTCTTTTGGGAGGAAGTAAGACAAGTAGTGGGCGACCTCACTGATAAGGACCTACCGCATACCCCAGAGCACTTCCTACTAGGATGGTTCCCCCCACACGGCCAAAAATAAGACAACGGGGAAGTTCCAAGACTTGGCCTACGTACTAGCTAAAAGAGAAATAGCCAGGAATTGGAAGGTGCCGGGAGGACCAAAGATCACCCCCTGGACAAAAGAGCTAGAGAAATGGGTGGGAGCAGGAGGCAGATTATTGCTCAGAGAAGCTCATCGGGGGATAGACAAACTGGATAGGGCCAGAGCGTGGGAAGGGTTAGTGACGGAGCTGATATCTAGAGGGCAAGACAGTGACAGTGGGGCGAGCTCACCGCAACCCGCAACACCAGACCAAGGGGGCGGCTGAGCAGGACTTCGAATAGGATGCCGCCCAGCACTCCGGCACATGCCGAAATTGGAAACATGACCCACACGACCGTACCACCGCGTGTGGAATGTGATTGCTTGACATACGCAACTCAAAGGGGGGGGGGAAGGTCTGTTCAACGGGATTGTTAACTTAAGAATGCCAGAGAATGATACCGATATTAAGTATGTGTAACTAATGTGGGAGGGGACAGGACTGAAGGACACTGAATGTGTGTATGGTATTTGTCTTTAAACACCAATAAAATCTGGTTGAAAAGAAATCAGTGACCAACAACATGGACACATCAGCCCTATCACAGTAAAGTTTCAATCGGTTCACATGGATCACCCTCCTTGGTTGCCTCCTAGTGCCCAGGTCTACCAAGTAGGAGACCTCACTTTTTTTCATTGAGTATAGGGTAAGGGCCACTCCATTTGTCCTGGAGGGCCCTTGGTGCCACAGGCTCCAAAACCCACATCTGTTGCCCTGGTTCGAACTCCACCAGTGCAGCTTTTTGGTCATACCAGAGCTTCTGGAGCGGTTGGCTGGCCTCCAGATTTTTGGATGCCTTTTCCATGTTCTCTGCCATCCTGGAACGAAGGCCTAGCACATAGTCCACCACTTCTTGTTTAGGTTCAGAGAGAGGTCTCTCACAACCATCTTTTACAAGTGCAAGTAGTCCCTTCCTAGGATGGCCAAACAGACGTTCAAAGGGGGGAACCCCTACTCCCTTTTGAGGCACCTCCCTGTAGGAGAAAAGCAAGCATGGCAAGAGGACATCCCATCTCATTTTGAGTTTTTCAGGGAGCCCCACGATCAATCTTATTGAATCTCTCAACAAGTCCATTGGTTTGTGGGTGGTAAGGGGTAGTGGATTTGTAATTCACTCCACACTCATCCCACATGTGCATCAGGTATGCAACCATGAAACTGGTACCTCTGTCTGACACCACCTCCTTAGAAAACCCTACCCTGGTGAAGTCACCAATGAGGGCTTAGCTACTGCAGGAGCTGTAGTAGGTCTAAGGGGAATTGCTTGAGGATATCTGGTAGCATGATCCACTACTACCAGTATAAATTTGTTTCATTAGGCTGTGGATGGTTCCAGTGAACCCACTATGCCCAAACCAACCCTTTCAAAAGGAACCCCCAAACCACTGGTAGTGGAATTAAAGGGGCCTTTGGGTGTCCACCTGTTTTGCCACTGGCTTGACAGGTGACAGATGTTGACAAATTCCTTCACTTTCTGGGACATCTGGGGCCAATAGAAATGGCTGATAAGTCTTTCCCACATTTTGGTCTGGCCCAAATGCACCACAAGGGGGATGTCATGGGCTAAAGTGAGTAGGAAACTCCCTATACAGCTGAGGCACTACCACTCACCTAGTGGCACCAGGGTTGGGTTCTCTGGCTTCAGTGTACAGGAGTCCTTCTTCCCAATAGACCCTGTGGGAGCCACTGACCTCTCCCTTTTCCTGGTCTGCAGCTTACTGTTGCAGGCTCTCAAGAGTGGGACAGACTTGCTGCACAAGGCACAGCTGTTCCATAGAGGGTCCCCCTGGGCCCAGGAGCTCAACATGGTAAGGTCCAAGTTCCATGGGCTCAAATCTCTCTGGGGCTGACAAGTCCTCTCCCTGAGGAGAGGGGTCCCGAGCTTATTGCTCTGTAGAAGCTGGTTCCCCAGTCTTCTTACCATTTCTCTTCTGAGGTTGGGCCATCCTTTCAGGCTGCAACATTCCTTTTTCACCCTTTGCTCGAGTTTGTGTTCTTGTCTTCACACACTACCTCAGGGATTTGCAGCATGCCTGCATGTGTCTTTTTTCTACCTCAGCCCATGCTGAGGTTTCCAGATCATTTCCAAGCAGACAGGCGGCTGTGAGTTTTGGAGAGAGCACTACCGGTTTCAGGCCAGCAACCCCCACCCCCCAGTCTGTCGCCATGGCATGGTTAGTAGTGACACTGTCAGCATTGGTGACTGGAAAGGTTTTCCCAGTCAGGTATTTCTCTGGGGAAACCAGTATATCTCTCACCATAGTGACACTGGCACCTGTATCCCTCGGGGCTTCTATCCTGGTCACATTCACTAAGTGGTATTGTAAGTACTTTCTCAAGTTAGGGGGGCAGACAGCCAAAGTGGCTAACACTCCCACCCCCTTCAGAGACTAGAACAGCTTCAGTGTGAATCCTAATTTGCTCTGGGCACACTGTTCATCCCATCCGGAGATTTGCCACACCAGTAGTAACTGGAGGGGGACTAGTCAGTAAGGCTTTATCAGAGGGTAGTGTTAAGCATTTATTGGACACACTCAGACAAGAAATGATTTCACACACTCAAAGACTGAACTCTGACCCACTTGTTTTGTATAAAAATATTCGTTAGTTGTATTTTATTCTTAGAACCAAGCAGGCCTTGGCACAGGTAAGTATAATAGTACTTTCCAAGAATAATGCAATTGTCCGTTAAGGGGTACTAGATTTAAGGGCATATCAGGTAGGTACAGGTAGACACCAAAGGGTCCCTTCCTTGTGTTGGGTACACCCCCCATTTTGCCACCCTCCAGTGGGAGGAGACATAAACCTCACTCTGGTTGGCTGGGTCCCCCCCCCCATCTGCAAGATGGTGGGGACAGAGTTGTGCTTCACCTTGCCTCCCCCACCTGAGGAGTGGAGTTTGTAAAGGTGGGCACACCTCTCCTCCTAACTTGGTTTTCCCGCCGATTCTCCCGCCCAAAGTGGGTGTCAGAACCGGTGGGGGCCAGTTGCTGGGAGCAGCAAATGGCCGTGGTATCTCACAAAGGCGGCAAGCCTTTGAAGCTTCCCCTTCGTGGACCAAGCCCATCCTGGTGGAGGAGGCTTGGCACCTCGACCCAGGATGTGCTTTGTTTCGGGACCCCAAGAGAGGCAGGCTCTCCACCCAGGGGTCCAGAAACATGTCTGGTGGTGGCAGCTGGTGAGCAGCCACTGCGCCAGGACACTAGCTAGGTTTTTTTTTTCCAGGGGGCATCTCTAAGATGCCCTCCGAGTGCATTTTTCAATAAATCCCACACTGGCATCGGTGTGGGTTTAATGTGCTGAGAAGTTTTCAGTAAAGCCATTATAGAGCTGTGGAGTTCATAATGACAAACTCCCAGACCATATACTCTTTATGGCATTACTGCACTTACAATGTCTAAGAATGGACTTAGACACTGTATGGGTACAGGGCTCATGCACCTGTACCCTCACCACTGGTATAGTGCACCCAGCTAGAGGGGTGGCTTACCTATGCCAGGGCAGTGGTTTGTAGGCATGGCACACAGGGATGTGTGCCATGTCGACTCTTTACTTTGTTCTGCGCCAAAACACGCAGCCTGCAATGGCAGTGTGTGTAAAGGTACAGGGCCTCTAAGGGTGGCACAATAAGTGCTGCAGCCCTTAGAGGCCTTCCCTGTTATCAGTGCCCTTTGTACCTATGGTACCTTTTACAAGGGACTTACATGCGACTAGAGAGTTGCCAATTGGATTTTGAAACAGTACAGTTTAGGGAAGAAACATAGGCCCTGGGTACCTGGTTGGCAGAAACCCAGGGCACACTTAGTCAAAGTATATCAACATTAGGCAAAGGGGGGGGGGCAACATTGCAAAAAGGGGCACTTTCCTACAGTAGTGAACAGGGTCCCTGCCAACCAGGTCCCCTGTGCCAGTGCTCCTTCCCTAAAACAAACCCTCAATTGGTACTTCTGCCCACTGTAAGTCCCTAGTAAAGGGTACCTTGGGTACCTAGGGCCTGGGGGCTGAAGAGGGTCCCTTGGGACCCCCTTTACTGGGACAATGCCACTGCCCTTGCAACCTGCATGCCCCTGTGAGGGAGAAAACGACAGTTAACATGGCACCCTGCCTGGGTGGCATGCCATCTACCACTGCCAGACAGTATAGGTAAGTCACCCCTCTAGCAGGCCTCACAGCCCTAAGGCAGGGTGCACTATTCTAAAGGTGAGGGCATATCTGCATGAGCAGATATGCCCCTACAATACGGGGCCCCATGTCCTAATATTGTAAGAGCCAGGGAAGCCATAGAGAGTACATGGGCTGGGAACTCGACAACTCAAGTTCCACAGCACCATGATGGCTTCACTGAATACAGGAGTGTTTGGTACCAAACCACTCCTTTCAAAATATCCACACTGATGCCAGTGTAGGTTTTATTGTACCATGTACTCAGAGGGCACCTCAGAGGTGCCACCTGAATCCCTACCAACCGCGGTGAGGTCTCTGACCGGCTGTATGCAGTCAGCCACCACCACACATGTTTCTGGACCCCTAGGTAGAGAGCCCCTGCTCTCTGGGACCAGAAACAATGCACATCCTAAGCAGAGGTGTCATGCGTCCTCCCCCAGGATGGGCCAGTGCTCGAAGAAGGAAGCTTCAAAGGCCTGCCGCCTTTGTAATGCGACCCCCAGCCTCTGTTGCTAGCAGCAGATGGCTGCCCCTGGTTTACACCCCCACTTTGGGCAGGAAAACCGGTGGGAAAATTTAAAAAGATAGGTGTGCCCACCTCTGCCAACCCCACCCCTATGGTGGGGGAAGCAAGGTAAAGTACAACTTTGTCCCCGCCATCTTGAAGATGGAGGGACCCTATAATCAGGGCTAGGTCTATGCCCCCTTCCACAGAAGGGTGGCTTAATAGAGGGTGTAGCCACCCCAGGTAAAGTGCCCATTGACCCTACCTGCTACTCCCCTAAAACGCCTCCTAAATTTAGTATTTAGGTGGCTCCTCCAGACCTGGCACTCAGATCTGCGACGACCTATGAAGAAAGAAGACACCCTGCAGTAGAAGACGACAACTGCCGTGGCCCCAGCCCTACTGGCCTTTCTCCTGCTTCGACGACCCTGCAACCGGTCTTGCAACAGCGACCTCTGAATCCCCTGGGAGGACTGTTGCCTTCAACAAAATCTCCAATCTACCGGGGACAGCGGACCCGTCCAGAAGAACCAGACTCCAAAGACTCCGGATCCAGGCGGATCCGCATCACCCTGCCCACTCTGCACCAAACACCCACTGCCAGAGTCTGAGTGGCTCACCTGTGCAGTGAAGTCTCCCCAGCGATCCTGACCTCCATAACGGCGGTTGCAGTGTGAATCCAGAGGCTCCCCCGACCTCAACCAGCTCCAGTAAGAAGACTCAAAAGGCACCCCTGCACCGAAGCCCCTGGGTCTTGGTGAGCTGAACCGACGGCGCCACTACATCCCAACTTACCTCTGCTGTTGTTGGTCTTCCTCTTGCAACCTCCGGTGCCACACCTGCAGCCTCTTTGCCGTCAGGAAGATCCTCATTGAAAAGCATTAGGCCCCCCGACATCGAATTTGCACCCTGCACCCGGCCGTCCCTGTGCTGCTGGTGGTGTATGTATGGTGCTGCTTTGTGCCCCCCCGTGATTGTGCTAACTCCCAAAGCTTGGCCACTGCAACCGATTTACTTACCTGCAAGCAGTGTCGCTCCAGGCACCCCGTCTCCATTGGAAAGCATTGGGTTGAATTCGGATTTGGACCTCTGAACCCGGCCACCCCTGCGCCGCCGGTGGTGCAGTTTTGGTACTCACCTGACCCCTGGCCCTTGCTGACTTTTGGCTCCGAAGACTGGGATTGTAAGTTGAATACTTAGCTGTTTAACCGCAATATATTTTCCCCCATAGGATAACATTGGACTGTGTGAAAAAGTTTTTTAGTGTCGATTTTTCAAAGTGAAAAGTATTTTTTATTAAAAACGTACTTACCTGATTACGTAGACCTGGGTCTTAAAATAAATTACAAAGTATAATTTTACAAAATTGGTCTGGATCTCCTTCTTGAGTCGTGGGTCCATTATTGATCACTGTTGTGCAATATGTGTCTTACACTCCTCTGTGTTAGGCCTAAGGCTGCAAGCCCACACTACCACTAATAGAGCACTTCTGGGTTTTAAATTGAGCCCTGTACATTTATTGGAAACCCCTGGCCTCAGTGCACAGTATTACCACCTAGTGATAATATCATATACAGAGCCAGCTTCCTACAAAAACCATAATGAAAAGAGTCACCCAAATATACAGTTGGATTTATTTTTATTCTTTTAGGGGTCAGTAACTCAAAAAGTACAGATCACGGTCAAAGTTTTTCTGTTGGCAAGTGCACCCACAGAAGTCACTGGGCCAAACAGAAGATGGTCTATTAGGGTTAGATTCTGAACTAAAACTAAAAAACGTCCATATATTTGTAAACAGAAAGGCAAAGACTAATTCCAAAAGATCTGGCATGTAAAACAACTCCTTCTGACAACAGCCCCTCCAAGAACAAGGGTCAGAAGGCAGATTTTCACTTGAGGGCCTAAAGTAAAAGTGATATAGGAACCCTATGGACATGCAGGGTTACCCTCATGTCAGAAATAGTGGACATTCCCACTCCATGACTCAAATGAAGCTCTTGGCGTTTATTTCCTTCTGAGCAGCGGTGCGGAGGCAATCTTATGGCTTCTGGATGAAGTCAGAAAAGACAAGCACACACGCATGACTTTAAGTCAACTGGGCCTTGTCCAGTCAGATGGGCCTTGTCCAGTCAGATGGGCCTTGTCCAGTCAGATGGGCCTTGTCCAGTCAGATGGGCCTTGTCCAGTCAGATGGGCCTTGTGCATTGTTTCCTGTGAATCAAGTTTGCTCCTTATGGCGGGCATAGTCTAGCTCCTCCAGAAGGCAGATAAGCTATCCTTCTTCAGTGGCAACGATGCAGAGGTTCTTCTCCTGATCGAGCATTCTGTATAACTCCTTGGTACCCTCAAGATAAAGAAGAAGAAACCCCAGGGGCTTAAGTATGATACTAGCACTAACTAGAATTAGCTTTAGTCTGTAGACTTCTTTAATCATGGAGGACTACCCAGTCCTAGTTGATGGCCAGAACTCTCAGGATTCTGAGCTCAGACACAGTCAGACTAGCTCTCACTAGTCCTAGTTATGATATGTATTGCACTCCAACTCAGCCCTGCAACTGATCCTGTTGACATGGACATTCCCCAAACAGTGGTTGTGGTATAAAGGCTTATCTCCCAAAACAGATATTGGCTGCCACCACCACCACACAAACAGCCTGGGCTGAGGGGAAAGTAGCTATCCTTTAATATCAGACTACACTTTAGTAAACTACCAGTCTAATGATAAAGAAGGAAAAGACGGAGCACCTCCAAGTTATCTCACAATTATCAAGTTTGCTGGAGGAAAACCAGAGGGCTATTCAAACAAATAGGACAAGCTGGCACAGTATTTCAAAGTCCTACATGTGACTCAAATTGATGGCATTATATGAACATGAAAAAAATACATTAAAATGCAGTTTTAGAATCAACACAAACCCAACACCAAATATTTGCCAGAATACCTCGTTTTAGTGTAGCATGAGAAAATCTGGCAACGCCAGGACAAGGAATAATTGTCAATACTACCTAACAAATTTGACACAATTAAAATGTCTCAGTAGACTGCAATAAAATCTAACATGCAAAGTCAACAGAGCAACTGTAAAAATCCATAATTTCGTATGTGGCTGACATTTATTAGGATGAATATAATCTTAGATGCAGTTAAAGGTTTCACAAAAATTAAGTACCACTGTACTGTGGCATCATGAATGACAACTACATAAATAAATGTATAACCTTATGGGAAAACAAACCTGTCCAGCTGTGAATATGGCAACATTTCGTTCATTCTGGCCTAAAAATGCAATGCTGCTGGTAGGAAAATTGTTTTCTTGTTCTGCTTTTCCTGTTGCAAGATCGAAGATGCAGTATCGGACCCAGGTCCCAGTCTTCAGAACTGCATGAACACCTTTGAAGATGAAACAAATAAGTTTAGAAATAGTTTACAAATGGAAAGTCATTCCTTTCAAAAGTATTGTACACAAGTGTGATATTTTCCACTGTTACAGCAAGCAACCAAACCTTCTTGCAGAGCAAAAAGAAAAGTTACTTACCTTAGATAGCAATCTTGTTGGTGGATACATAATGCACAAGTTATTAACTTGTGTAACGATATATCTGTAAGAGAGAGTAGTTAGTGACAGATTCCTTACCTTAGAATATCCCCAGGCGTCAGGCTGGATCCGGAAAGTTTTTGCGTAGCAGTACCCTTGCGCGTCGGTAGGCGGCGTCGTGCGGCTCCGCGTCCGTCGTCGGCGTCGTGATCGCCGGGATGACGTCGCGGGCAGTACTTAGACGCCGCCCCTGCGCGCTGACGTCAGTTCTTTTTCCGCGCCAGTAAGCGCAGATCCAGGAAGAGCAGTGCCCTAGTCAATTTTTGGTGATTTTTTCACTGTTTCTTTTCGAGTCTTCTCGACTCCTAGGTGTCGGTAGGGATGCCCGGCTTCAAGCCATGCGACGTCTGTGGTCGAATGATGTCGATCACAGACCGGCACTTAGAGTGTCTACTGTCTCGGCCGAGACCACGACATGAAGTCGTGCCCTGACTGCTGGGCCTTACAGCCGAAGGCTTTGCGAGAGCGGTCTCTTTCAGATCTTGAAGCAAATTAGGCCCAGTTAAATTTTACTACGCTGGATAAATTGTGTACATTTTTATTTTTCGCGTTACGCGAAATTCCAAAAAATACGCAATTAAGCTACTACGCTGTGCTACGAAATTAAGCGTCATTCGTGCACAATTATAGTGCAAGTACATGGGAAAAACCCAAACGGCCAGAATGGGAGCTGCTTTTGCTTACCCCACTTGTGTTTTTGGCACTACTTTTTTTTAACCACAAAATGTGTCTTCACATCAAAAACTGACCTGATGACCCATTTTGGGATAACATATAGAGCTAAAGGACGGATTTGCAATTCAAACAATTACGCACAATTTCATATAATTTTCCCAAAGTTTGCATGATTACGCAAGAGCAAATTCGGCAAATTTCACACAGCCATACTGCAATTTCCTCAGATTATAAATTAACCTTCCAGGCATCAGACTGGCCTGGAAAGGAAAATGCTACTTACCCAGTATGCATCTGTTCTTGGCATATACAGCTGTAGATTCATATGCGTTAGCATAGATCGCCATCTGGTGTTGGGCCCGGATGTTTGCACTTTGTTTTTGTTCGAAGAAGTCTTTGTAGTCACGGGACGTGCAACTCCTCCTTTTGGTGATAGTGCGCATGGGCATCGACTCCATCCTTAGATTGTTTTGCCATAACGGGTGATGATGGAGTTAGTAAGAGTAGTAAAGAGATGTCCATGTAGAATGTATCTAAGTAAGATATTACTGCAACAGATAGAGGTACCCGGGGAGGCGGGTGGGTGCATATGAATCTACAGCTGTATATGCCAAGAACAGATGCATACTGGGTAAGTAGCATTTTCCGTTCGAGGCATATGAGCTGTAGATCATATGCGTTAGCATAGACTACACAGCAGTTATTTCCCAAGCGGTGGTTACACCTGTATCTGTTGCAGTGGTCTGAAATAGTGTTCTTAAAACTGCCTGACCCACACTACCTTGTTGTTTTGCCAACACATCTACACAATAGTGCTTTGTGAATGTGTGTGGTGTAGACCATGTTGCAGCCTTGCAGATGTCATCTAAGGGTATGTTCCCTAAGAATGCCATAAAAGCCCCTAGTTTGCGTGTAGAGTGCGCTCTAGGGGGAATTGTTAAGGTGCGTTTAGCTTTAAGGTAGCATATTTGGATGCATTTAACTATCCATCGTTTAATACCGGTTTAGGTCTCGCCTACGCAGCGCGCATGCGCTGCATAGGAGGAGACCTCTTGGAATCGATTCGCTTTTTAGGCCAAAAACGTGCACGCATTGCTTTCAATGGCAACGCGTGCACGTTTGGCGATTCCCTTGCGGGAGCGAGCTTTGGCGACATCTGTTTGTAATTAACTTGCAAACAGATGGTGCCCCTGCTCGCTCCCGCAAGGGAAACGCTGTGTGCTCCCTCGGCCGCACTCCCCCCACCCCTCCCACTTGTTGTTTTGGTTACAGATTTGTGATTGCTTGTTAATGTATTTTGCAGATGTCGTTTTAGCCAGGAGTTGTAACCCAAAACTTTTCTTATTGTTTTTGTCCTTGTAGTGTTTAATGCTGTTGGGATATGCGTTCACGGTTCCGTCGGCACCTCCAGAGAGAGGGTGTCGTGAGGGTGTTGCGTTAGATTCATTGACGAGTTCCCGCCTGGAAAGCAGTCGGCCCTTTAATGCAGGCGCTTTGAATTGTACATTGGTTTCTGGATGGGCGAAGCGCACTCACTGATGGTTATTACAGCACAGTCGAAAACACATTATATTCAGCAGCTTTTAGACTGACTCAAAGGCTGGGGTAAAAACACCAAACGCTGCCTCGAGAACTCACTCCTTTTAATATTGGGTAAAATCTCCTGTTTTCTGCTTCGTGTGGCTCATCAGCTGTCTGGGAGGTAGTCTTCCCGCCACAGCTGGCAGCTTCACAGCTGTAGGAAAGCCAATCACATGGTGTGCCACCGAATCCCAGTGGTCCCACTTTCATTCCAGTCAGAATAGCCACTGCTTCGAAATGGGAAACACCACCATTTTATTTTTAAAGATTGTTGTGCTTTTATTAGACTTAAATACAGACATAGTATTGTTCTCCAACTTGTCTGACAAAAAAAACACGTGAAGTCATTGGTCTATTTCAACCCGCCGTAAGAAGCCTAGGTACTGGAGAGATGTTAGAGCAGTACTGTGTGTACTGCATTTATTTACTTGTTTTAATTTATTCATCTTTCTCGTTTTAATCCCTTTTATTCTTTGTTTCATTGCAACTGGTACTATCCAGTTGTGTTGTAAGCTGGGTAAATTCTCCAGCAAGGTTCAAAAGCGCCGCGAAGGCTCACTTAGGTGGCATATAGCACTTCAATAAATATGCCATCCTGGCATTTACTGCAATCTCCGTAAAATGTAAAGAGACGCCGTTGTTCTCCCCCCTCAGCACAATTCTCAGGTACTGTACGGGCATGTCAGGTGCTGTCAGGTAAAAATGCAGTTGCTAAGCAGTGTATTATACCTGTGGGCCCTCGAGTGCCCTGGCAGCGTGGTGCATAAGACCACATGACACCTTGGTGAAACATGTACGGTCCACCACGGTTTGTAGCCCACCTAGTTTACCATCTCCCAACCTATCATGGAACCTCCCCACCCTCTCTGAATAGGTAATAACTTATAAAAGCATTCCTGCAGGAGGACAGTTTGACACAGTCTCACTGATAAGATAAACAAGCATTTGCAATGCAATAGGTCTCTCATTTGCGAGACTTTAAGCTATTAGTATTGTAAATGACCATGCCTTTTTTTTAATGTTTTAAAACCCAAAACATAAATAAAAGGCATTTTCATTTACAATCCCAATAGCTCAAATTCACATAAATGCAAGACCTATTGCATTGCAAATGCTTCTTTTGAAATGGGATTGCCTTTATGTGGTGGGGAAAAAGCAACAAAGAGCTGTTTAGTTTTCTTAAAAGATTTGGTTCTTTCAATGTAATAAAGTATCGCTCTTTTTACATCTAATGTGTGAAGAGCACGTTCTGCTACTGGGTCTGGTTGAGGAAAAAAGATGGGTAACAGACTGGTTGAGATGAAAAGCAGAAACAACCTTGGGTAAAAATTTTGGGTTAGTCCTAAGAACCACTTTATTTTGGTGAATTTTTAAAAATGGCTTTTGTATGGTTAATGCCTGGAGCTCACCAACTCTCCTAAGCGATGTGATGGCTATAAGGAAGGCTACTTTCCAAGATAGAAATTGTAATTCGCATCTGTGCATAGGCTCAAATGGTGGGCCCATGAGACTTGTAAGGACTATATTAAGATTCCACACGGGAGAAGGTGCAAGTCTAGGAGGAATGATTCTTTTGAGTCCTTCCATAAAGGCTTTGATAGCGGGTACTCGAAACAAAGACAAGTGTTGTCTGTTTTGTAGGTAAGCCGCGATAGCGGCAAGATGTAATCGTATAGATGTATATGCTAAGTTAGGACGTTGTAAGTGTAACAGATAGCAAATGATGTTTTGAGTTGAAGCATCTAGCGGATTGATTTGATTGTTATTACAATAAATTACAAATCGTTTTCATTTTGCTGCATAGCATGCCCTTGTGGTAGGGCGTCTAGCCTCTTTAATGACGTTCATGCAGTCTGGCGGGAGATTAAGGTAGCCAAACTCTATGATTTCAGGTGCCAGATCGGAAGGTTGAGTTGACTGGGATCTGGATGTCTTATCTCTCCATGGTTCTGAGTGAGATGCTTGGGGGAGAGATGTAACTTTTGATGAGGAAGAACAATAGTTACTTACCTGTAATCTGTTGTTCTCCAGTATTGGTATCTTTCATAGATTCACATGCCTGAATCATTCCCCGTCGTCGGAGTGGGAGTCCCACGGTACATAAAAAGCAATAATTATGCACATAATAACCATAATATAGGTAATACATAGAACCAGGAAGTGAAGTAGATAGAAACTACAGGGGAAGAAACTTCCACATTTATGACTTGTCCAAGTCATTATAAACAGTCCAAACTGCAGCCAATCAGGCGACAGCACCCTCCAGAATGTTCTCCCCAGAGGCTGAGGCTCTCAGATTTTCTCGCACAAGAGTGTACCAAGTGAAAAGAGCATAACGAGCCTCTGAGGGGAGGTAGGAGTTGCATGTGAATCTATGAAAGATACCAATACTGGAGAACCACAGATTACAGGTAAGTAACTATTGTTCTTCTCCAGTATTGGGGTATCTTTCATAGATTCACATGCCTGAATCAGAGTACAAAGCAGTACATCCATAATAATGCTCGTAAGATTGCACTTGTAACATAATCCTATGTACAAGAGACCTTATGCAATACCATACATAGAAGTTCCAAATTATGCATATATGTATATATTTGTGAATATATATATATATATATATATGTTATCCAAAGTAAGCCTGATGCTTCAAGGACAATAATGTAAAGGACACTGACGAACTACTGGATGTGGCAAGGAGCCCACTGGGGTCAACAATGACCGGTGAAGACTACAAAGTCCAACATGCTATGCAGAATGTAACGTGATGTGCGTGGCCCACTGGGGGCGAAAATATAAAAGCAGCATGCACGTCGGGATTTCCAAGCCATATCCTACAGTGACCCATGATGAAGGGGCCGTTGCCTTGAAACGCGTTGGGAAATAAAAGTAAATTAACCTGGAATGCAGTCTCCGGTTTTCTTCTGCAATTAAGTGGCTGGGAGTGCGTCCTTGAAGCATCAGGCTTACTTTGGATTATATATATATATATATATATATATATATATATATATATATATATATATATATATAATAAACATAGCTGACATCAGTCTGAGAAACAGTAAAGAGGAGGAGGGAAGAACAGAGGCTCACCTTATTTAAAAAGATTACGGAGAACCGCTTGTCCCACAGACGTATCTGCTTTACTGGCAGCTTCCAAACAGTAGTGCTTGGTAAAAGTGTGCGTGCTGGACCATGTTGCACCTCTGCAGATTTGATGAAGAGGCACACCAGCAAACAAAGCAGTAGACGAGGACATTGCTCTAGTAGAGTGCGCTCTTGGAATCGCTTGTAATGGTCTTCCTGCTTGTTGATGACAGAAACCAATCGCAGCAGAAATCCAACGAGCTATGGTCTGTTTGGATATTGGTTGACCCTGGCGTATTTTTCAATAGGCCACAAATAACTGATCAGATTTACGGATGGAAGAAGTCCTTTGTAGATAGAATTTGAGACATCTTTTGATGTCAAGTGTATGCAAAGTTCTCTCCGCAGGTGATTGAGGATTAGGTAAGAAAGTTTTTTAAATTATTGGTTCGTTGAGATGGAAGTCTGAAGCTACTTTAGGCATAAAACTGGGGTTAGTGCGTAGCACTACCGAGTTCGAAGTGAATTGAAGAAAAGGCGGATTAATAGTGAAGGCTTGAATGTCACTAACCCTCCTAGCTGATGTTAAAGCTAACAGCAGAGACACCTTCCAGGAGAGAAACTTCAAATCCACTCTATGAATAGGTTCAAAGGGGTGTCGCATAAGTTGTGCAAGCACCACGTTCAGATGCCAGGATGGAGATGGGCGGCGGATAGGAGGGAACATCCGGAACAATCCTTTGAAGAACTGCTGAATGATCCTAGCTGAATAAAGAGAGTTGGAACCATCTTGCCGATATCTTGAAATAGCCGCTAAAAATACCTTCAGAGTAGAATGGGAAAGGCCTGATTTTGCCAAGTGCAAAAAGAATGGTAGGATCTGCTCCGGTTTTGCATGGATCGGATGAATAGCGGCAGTCTGACACCACAAGCAAAACCTCCTCCATTTAAGCCTGTACGTCTTAATAGTGGAAGGCGCTCGAGCATTGGCTAAGACTTCCTTACAGTCCGCAGGAATATCTAAATGAGCGAATTCAAAGTGTTCAGGCGCCAGGCCGCTAATCTCAGAGATACAGGGTCCGGATGACAGATCTGTCCGTTCTGGATGGACAGAAGGTTCGGTATTGGTTGAAACTGAATGGGATCGCATTCTGATAGGAGTTCGGTAAACCAGAACTGGCGAGGCCACCTGGGAGCAATGAGGATTAGGCGACAAGGTTCTCTCTTCATTTTCCGGAGAACCCTGGGAACCAACGGTATCGGAGGAAAAGCGTAGGCATAGATCTGTGACCAATTCATCGAAAAGGCCTTCCCGCGTGACCCCTTGTGGGGAAGCCAACTTGCAAAGAATGGGCATTTTCGGTTCTGACTGGTCGCAAACAGGTCTAGATTGGGACGACCCCAGGCCTGAAAAATTTGATCCAACGTTGGTTGATGTAGCTCCCACTCGTGATTGGATACTATTGATCTGCTGAGGGAATCTGCCAGGACATTGGAAACTCCGGGAACATGTATCGCTGACAAGCTGATCCTGTGTCGTATCGCCCAGTCCCAAATTTGTTGGGCTTGTTGCGAGAGCCGGGCAGACCTTGTTCCTCCTTGTTTGTTCAAGTAATGCATACTTGTTGTGTTGTCTGTCCGGATTAATACTGATGCCCCCAGAATGATGGTGCAAAAGGATTTTAGGGCGAGGAAGATGGCCAGCAATTCTAGAAGGTTGATATGCCACGTTTGTTGCTGGATGTTCCACTTGCCGCTGACTGTGAGCCCTTGAAGGTGTGCTCCCCACCCTTCGAGGTTTGCATCTATAGTGATGGTGAAACTTGGAGCTTCCACTAGGAATGCGCACCCTTTTTTCACATTCTTTTTTCGAGTCCACCAGAGTAAGGCTTGTCGCATCCGGGGAGTGATGCGAATGAGATCGTTGAAGGAGCCTGAAAGCTGCAACCATTGGTGGTCGAGCTCCTCTTGTAGGGGTCTCATTTTGAGATGGCAATTGGGAAGTAAAGGAATGCATGAAGAAATCATCCCCAGAAATGACTGTCGGACTGAAGCGTACCTTTTTGAGCGCAACAGGTGGGCAAGGTTGCAAATCTTTTGTTGCCTTTCTTTTGAGATGAATGCTTGTGTCAGTTGAGTGTCTAACGTGGCTCCCAAGAACGTTTGTCTTTGCGATGGAGCGAGATGAGACTTGTCGAGATTGATGGAGAGACCTAGAGATTGGAAGAGGGACAAACATCTCTGAATGTGGGCGTCTGCGACCGTAAAAGAATTCGCCTTGATAAGGCAGTCGTCTAGATACGGAAAGATTTGGATCCCTTCCAGACGAAGGTGTGCAGTCACCGGTGCTAGAACCTTGGTAAATACACGGGGTGCGGAACGTAGTCCAAAGGGAAGGACCTTGAACTGGAAGTCCCTGCCAGCCACTCTGAACCGCAAGAATTTCCTGTGTCTGGGAAGAATCGGTACATGGAAATATGCGTCCTGGAGGTAGAGGGTGGCCATGTGATCTCCCGCAGAAAGTAGGTGAAGTATTTCTTGAAGTGTTAACATCCGGAAGGATAGCTTCTTTAAATATTTGTTGAGGGAGCGGAGATCCAGAATGGGGCGCCATTCTCCCGATTTTTTCTTGATCAGGAAGAATCTTGAATAAAACCCTGTTCCTCTTTGCAATTGAGGGACATTCTCGATCGCTCCCTTTCTTAGCATCAAATTTATTTGGGAAAAAAGCTCCTTGAAATGAGCTGGAGGTGGGCCCTTGGGAGGAGAGTTTGGAGGGATCTTTATGAACTCTAGAACATGGCCTCTGGCCACAATGTCGAGGACCCACTTGTCTGATGTTATAGCGGACCAGTTCGAGTAGAACTGGGAGATTCTCCCTCCAACTTTTAAAGGGGTAGGCGGTAGAATAGGTGGCAGGTGGCGGTTGTCACTGTTTTTTAGATGCGTCGCGTCCCCGATAGGAAGGCTTTCTCTTATTCTGTGAATAGGAGGTATTTCGCTGTCCGTAAGATTGTTGGCGTTGAGATTGGTATCGTTGACTATTTTGAAAGGACTGGTATGACCTTTGTTGGTTATATCCTCCTCTTCTAGAAAAGGAGCCACGGCCCCTAGCTCCACGAAAGGGCGGCTTCCGAAATTGGAGAGTACCCAGAGATCTTGCTGTCGCGGTATCCTTCTTGATGGCTTGAAGGGCCTCATCCACATGTTGGCCAAACAGTGACTCACCATCAAACGGCATGTCAATTATCTTTGCCTGAACCTCCTGGCGAAAAGATGTTGATTTGAGCCAGCCTTGCCGTCGTAGTACTGCGGCCCCTGCTAATTGTCTAAAGCCTGTAGATGCGACATCTACGGCCGAATCTATGATCTCCGCAGAGATACGTTCTCCTTCTTGCAGTATTTTTAAAGCTTCCGATTTGGATGGTTCTTCCAACATGTCGATGTACGGAGAGATGTCCGACCACATCTGCTTGTCGTATCGGCCTAGTATGGCCAGTGAATTAGCAGCACGGACTGTTGTTGCTGCCATGGTGGAAACTTTTTTCCCAATAGTGTCCAATCGTCTGCCATCCCGATCTGGAGGAGCTGTTATTGGAGAAGATGGGTTTCTAGCTCGCCGTTGTGCCGCTTGGGCAATGACAGAATCGGCTTTTGGTCGACTTATGAGACATGCCGGTGTGTTATCTGGCGCCTTATATTTTTTGTCGAGGCGAGGTAGGACCGCAGGAACAGAAGCAGGAGCCTTCATGACCTTCAATCCTTCTTGCCAAATGAAGTCAATTATTGGGATGGTCCGTACCTGCTTCCTCGTCTGATCTTTAAAGTCGTATAGGAAACACTCATCCTTTTTGGTTTCCATAGGCATGAGGAACCTTTTAGTTGCCCTTTCCATCAGAAGATGAAACCCTCCGATGTCAACAGGAGGAGAATCGATGGGAGCTGGAGTTGAAGGAGACGGAGTTTGCAGCTGGTAATCGTCCCACTCCGTAAGAAGCGATCTGTCATCTAATTCTCCTTCCTCCCCATCATTGTCAGAGGTGTGAGCATCATTGGAATGATGAGAAGGCACCGGAGACGGTGGTCTGGGTGACCTCAACGCAGAAAAGGAAGTTTGAGGTACAGGTGTCGGTGGAATAGATGAAGCCGATTCAGATGGAGGGAAACGGCGATAATAATCATCCAACATGAATTGTAGATTATTTAATAGAGCCAAAGGCATTTGCGCCGTTGGAATCGCATCTGGAGCTGGACCAACAGTCTCTGGGGGAGGATCGTCATCCTGATCGTCCTCCTGATATTTGATTAATAATTCTGATGGGCTCCTGGCAGTGCGAAATCTGTCATCGTCCTCAGATTCCTCATCATCCTCCCCATAATCTAGTAATTGTTCAGGTAATTCCAGAGGTACCTTAGTAGGGGAAATATGCAGTGGAGAGAGGTTCTCCAATGAAGAACCACGTCTCTGCAGCAAAGAAGATGCTGTTGTCAGTGGTGGTAATTGCGGAGCAGAGGGCGCCGTTGCTGCAGTCGCTGACCAAACCTGTAATTCTGTACAAGCAGATAATTGTAGCGTCGACGAGGGAGCCGTGGACGGAGTCGTCGTCGATGGAGCCGGTGTAACTGAAGTAACAGACGACGAGGCAGTCTTCGTCGACGAGGCAGTCTTCGTCGACGAGGCAGTCTTCGTCGACGAGGCAGTCTTCGTCGACGAGGCAGTCTTCGTCGACGAGGCAGTCTTCGTCGACGAGGCAGTCTTCGTCGACGAGGCAGTCTTCGTCGACGAGGCAGTCTTCGTCGACGAGGCAGTCTTCGTCGACGAGGCAGTCTTCGTCGACGAGGCAGTCTTCGCCGACGAGGCAGTCTTCGTCGACGAGGCAGTCTTCGTCGACGAGGCAGTCTTCGTCGACGAGGCAGTCTCGCCGACGAGGCAGTCTTCGTCGACGAGGCAGTCTTCGTCGACGAGGCAGTCTTCGACGAGAGTTCTCTACTCTTAGTCGACGGGACGTCGACGGTAGATCTAATTTCCGTCGTCGACGAGATTGGCTTCACGGAGACAGAAACCAGCGTCGACGGTGATGACGCCGATGACATGATCATCTGTGGTCTCGGCGACGAGAAGGTGGCAGTCGACGTTGTTGTAGCGTCGACGGTAAGTATCGTCGACGAAGTCGTCGTCGATGCCGTCGACGACGGTACCTTTTTCTGAGGTAAAATCTTCTCAGAAAAGCGTTTTGAAGCCAGAGACTTCGCAGTTTTTCTCGGGGGTAGTATGCAGAGGCTTACTTGTAGAAGGTGGAGGAGCCTTTTTTGAGGAGGAAGGCAATTCAGCACCCTTAGAGGACTGCTGTTTTCTCAACACCTTAGCCCCAGGAGAAGACAAGACCTCCTCAGCAATCCTCTTCCTAGAGGACGCAGTAGAGCCCAAGGCAATACTCCCCACATCAGATAAGGGGTTGTCTTGATCCTTGATCTTCTGTAGCCACAGAAGTAGACGTCACTCTCTGTCTCTGAGAGTTTTTTGAGGGAAGGTCCTACAGATCTTGCAGTCCCTCACCTGATGATCCGGATACAGGCAATAAATGCATTTCTTGTGGGGGTCTTCTGAAAACAGCCGGAGCTTCCCACAAGACTCACAAGGTTGAAAGAGAGATATTTAAGATGAAGACATCCTGAAATGAAGTAATTTGTGAAGAAATAGAAAAGTACTGAGCAGAGCTCAGGGAGACTCCCTTCACACGACGTGCGGTAGAAAATCTGAGAGCCTCAGCCTCTGGGGAGAACATTCTGGAGGGTGCTGTCGCCTGATTGGCTGCAGTTTGGACTGTTTATAATGACTTGGACAAGTCATAAATGTGGAAGTTTCTTCCCTGTAGTTTCTATCTACTTCACTTCCTGGTTCTATGTATTACCTATATTATGGTTATTATGTGCATAATTATTGCTTTTTATGTACCGTGGGACTCCCACTCCGACGACGGGGAATGATTCAGGCATGTGAATCTATGAAAGATACCCCAATACTGGAGAACTACTGATAGTTTCAACAGGGTTGTGAACCATGGTTGTCGAGCCCATGTGGGAGCAACTAGGATCATTGTGAGGGAATGTTGTTTGAGCTTCCGAACCAGTAATGGAATTAGCAGGAGAGGCGGAAAAGCGTAAGCAAATTTCCCTGACCAATTCATCCATAGCGCATTGCCTTTGGACAACGGGTGTGGATACCTGGACGCGAAGTTTGGGCATTTTGCGTTGAGGTGTGTGGCGAACAGATCTATTTCTGGGTAGCCCCAAATGTGGAAGAATGGGAGAAGTACTTGAGGATGTAGTTCCCATTCGTGGATCTGTTGTCTTTGACGACTGAGCAGATCTGATTGTTTACTCCTGGGAGATGTCCTGCAAGGAGATAAATCTTTTGAGGTATGGCCTATCTCCATATGCTTTGAGCTAGGTGTGAAAGCTGCAGAGAGTGTGTCCCCCCCCCTGTTTTTGTATGTAGTACATTGCTGTCATATTGTCTGTACGGACTAGGACAGCCTTGTCTACTAGATGTAGTTGAAAAGCTTTCAATGCCAGAAAAATTGCTAGCAGCTCCAGATGGTTTATGTGGAGTTGTTTTTGTTGTAGTGTCCAAATGCCCTGAATGGTATGTTTTTGAAGATGAGCTCCCCAACCAGTGAGCGATGAGTCTGCTGTTAGCACTATTTGTGGAACCGGGTCGATGAATGGCCGCCCTCTGAAAAGGTTTTGTGTATTCCACCACTGCAGAGAGCGATGGGTGCGGCCGTCTACCAACACCAGATCGGTTAACTGACCTTGAGCCTGGTTCCACTGACGTGCTAAGCATTCCTGTAAGGGACGCATTTGGAGTCTTGCGTAAGGAACGAGTAGAATGCAAGATGCCATCATTCCGATGAGTTTCATGAACACTTGGGCTGGTAATGTGTTGAGGCTGAAATTGTGATATCAGGGTTTGTATGTTGCATATCCTGAGAGGGGTGGGGTATGCTAGAGCCTTGCAAGTGTCTATTGTGGCTCCTAGGTATGCTTGCGTGTTGGAGGGTTGGAGATGAGACTTGGTGAGGTTTACAGTGAATCCCAAGTTGTGAAGTAGCTGAACTGTTTTGTGAGTGTGTTGTATGCAGCTGTGTCGTGACTTGGCTTTTATTAGCCAATCGTCCAAGTAGGGGAAGACGTGAATGTGTTGTCTTCTCAAGTGTGCTGCGAATACTGCCAGACACTTGGTGAACACCCTGGGTGCTGTAGTTACCCCGAACGGGTGAACTTTGAATTGGTAGTGTTGTCCATCCACTACGAACCTGAGATATTTCCTGTGAGCCAGGTGAATGGGAATATGGAAGTAGGCGTCCTTTAAATCTAGAGTGGAAAGGAAGTCGCCTTGTTGAAGCAGTGGGAGCGTCTGTTAAGTGTGACCATGTGGAAGTGATCGGATTGAATATAGAGGTTTAGCTTTCTGAGGTCTAATATAGGCCTGAGAGAGCTGTCCTTTTTTGGAATCAAAAAGTATAGGGAGTACACCCCCGTCCCGATGGTGTAATGGGACTGGTTCTATTGCATGTTTTTGTAACGGAGAGAACCTCTTGTTTTAAGAGAGTGAGGTGTTCTGGTGACATTGCACGCTCTTTCGGAAGGAGAGTTGGGGGAGTTCATGTAAGTTCCAGGCAATAACCATACTGGATAATCTGTAATACCCATTTGTCTGTGGTGATTGAATTCCAGACAGGTAGGAACTGTGAGACATCCCCCGACAGGTGTTAAATTATCAGGGGTAGTGGAGGGAAGTCACTGCTTATTGGCAGGGGAAGTGCGGGTGGAGTTACCTCTGCCTCTTCCCTTGTTATTATTTCCCCTGTAGCCTCCTCTAAAATAACCTCTGGAGGAGTAGAATTGGTTGTTTTTATAAAAGGAGGAGGGAGTCTCTGACGACACTGTTTTTGAGCCACCTCTATAAAAGGAGCGGCGAAAGGAACCTCTACTGGAAGGTAATTGTAAGGCCCCCATGGACTTAGCAGTTTCGGTATCCTTTTTCATCTTTTCAAGTGTAGTGTCGACTGTTGGGCCAAAAAGATGCGCTTTATCAAAGGGCTCATTGAGTATGGAAGATTGGACCTCCTGCTTGAATCCAGAGATTCGAAGCCAAGCGTGCCTGCGGAATAGTATGCTGGTGTTAATGGCACGAGATAGTGTCTGCTGCATCCAGCGCACATTTTATGGAAGTATTAGTAATAAGCTTCCCTTCGTGAATGAGGTCGCAAGTCTTTGTCTTGTACTCATCAGGCAAGTGTTGGATGAGTTTACTCTAATTCATCATAGTGAGCTCTGTCATAGCGTGCTAAGAGGGCCTGAGCACTGGCGATTCGCCAATGGTTAGCAGCCTGTGAGGCCACTCGTTTGCCTGATGCGTCTAACAATTTAGACTCCTTATTAGGAGGAGGGGCGTCGCCTGTAGTTTGGGAATTAGCTCTCTTGCGGGCGTTAGATATGACAAGAGAGTCTAAACGCAACTGTCCCCTAATATATACAGGATCCGTAGGAGCGGGCTTGTACTTTTTATCCACTCTAGGGGTCAGTATTCTGGCTCTGACTGGGTCCTTAAATACCTTGTCTACGTGTTTTATCATGCCCTTGAGTATGGGCAAAGTATTAGTGGACTTTTGTGAATGAGTGAATGTCTCCACAAGAAAATCCTCCTCTAGAGGGTCTGAGTGTAGCTTCACCCCATGGTATTGAGCAGACCTGTTAATAAGCTGTGCAAAGCCTATATTGTCATCAGGTGGAGAGGGTCTGGAGGGATACAGGTCAAGGTCATTATTATGATCTGGTTCTTTATTGTAATCCTCCCATGGATCAGTGTCATGTGGAATGTCCTGGGTCTTGTGGTATGTCCTGATACTCGTCCCCATCCCTGTCCCCATAATCATCATCCTGTGGCTCAGGTGAAAATGTGGGTGGTGGTGAATTTGATGGTGTGATTAGCAAATTTGGGTTAGGTGGAGTAGAAGGAGGTATGTAAGGGGGAGAAAGGGAGAAGGATTAGTACCTATGTCCTTCTTCTTTAGAGGAATAGGAGAGTCCTCTGAGAAATCCAGCTTCCGCTTCTTTGGAATAGTGGCTGTAAGGCGTCCAGTATTGGGATCAATACTGAGTCTCTTTTGTTTTGGGTCCGAAACTGTGTCCTCAGATGGAAGTTCTTTGGAAGGAGTGTCTTTCTCCCTAGGAGTGGGTTTCGGCATGGGAGCTTTATGAAGGTCTTTGAGCGCCGAACGTTCCGAGTCTGAATGCTTACTTTTGGTGTGTTTTGAACCAGAATGTTTCGGAGCTGGATGTTTCGGCTCCGAATGTTTCGGTGAGGAGTGTGTTGGCTCCGAGCTTTTAGGTGCCGAGGACTTCGGTATGGATGATTTCGGCTCCGAAGCGGTTTTCGGATCGAGGGCGTTCGGTGCCGAAGGTGTCTTCTGTGCCGACGGTTTAGGGGGTGGCACATGAGGCGGCTTATGTTTCGGTGCCAAAGGTGTTATTTCGGTACCGGAAACGTGCCGGCTCGAGTCCGAGCCGGAAGGCTTGTCCTTATGTTTCATAGCCGGGCTGGAGTGCGGGGCCTTAGAAACTTTATGTCGGTGTCGACCCGAGGGTGACGCCGGAGCCATAGTTGTCTTGGGTTGCATGGGCACATGGGGGTTTGTACTCACTGTACATTGTCCTGGGGTGATGTCCAGGTCTTCCTCCATGTCTGAGTCGGCTTCGGAGACGGAGACCGGTTCTTCTTCCTCTGCCTCTACGTCTGTACGGGGAACCTCTGATTCTTAACCGAAGATGTTCGGTACGGAGCCGCTGTCTCGTTGCATTTCGTGGCGTCAAGCCTGATGCTCACGAAGAGTCTTCTTCGATCGGAACGATCGACACGCTTCGCAGTCCTTCTCGATGTGTTCTGGGGATAAGCACAGGTTCCAGACCTGGTGCAGGTCGGTGCGTGGGAACTTAGCACGACACCTGGGACATAGTTTAAATGGAGTCCGTTCCATCGACTGCTGGTGTGGTGTGTACGGGTAGGCCCGACGGCCCGCCTCGACTTTCCAGATCGAAGGTTTTCACAAATTATACAATGCGCGTCCAATGGGAAACCGCAATCGAAAAACAATACCGTCGAGGGTAGAGGATTGCGCGTCGAAGGGGTTCGAAAACGATACCGAACCGGAGCGCAGCAATACACATCCGAACCCGATGGCGGAAAAAAACAATCTAAGGATGGAGTCGATGCCCATGCGCACTATCACCAAAAGGAGGAGTCACCTATCCCGTGACTACAAAGACTTCTTCGAACAAAAACAAAGTGCAAACATCCGGGCCCAACACCAGATGGCGATCTATGCTAACGCATATGATCTACAGCTCATATGCCTCGAACAAAAGCTTTTCTACAACACTAACTTCTCAGCACTGCCAGATGCGCCATTTGGCTACAGCACGACCTCTGCTTTAGATATGACGAGTATATGATATCACCAACCAGCATGCTACCTTCAGTTTCAAAATATTTTCTGTGCCCCATCAAGGTCTGGGGAGAGAAAACAAGAGTGTAAACATAACACGTTTGCACATCTTGGGATCTTATTACTCAAGGCTCTAGCTCCTCAGTGGAGGAGAGAGGGCAGTAAGAAATTGGCAGAAAAATGTATGTATCCACCAGGAGAAAATAAGTTACTTACCTATAACTGAGGATCTCCAGTATGAGCATCTTTCATAGATACACATGCTTGAATCATTCCATATCGAAGTGAGAGTCCCACAGTACCATAACAAAGCAGTACATAACATTACTATAGCCTATAATGGCAATGAAATAATCACTTTAATAACCCATCCATATCCTTTAAAAGGAACCAAACTCTAGCCAATCGGGTGACAGCACCCTCTAGAACAATCCCCACAGAGGCCAAGTCCCTCAGATTTTCAAGCACTAGTGGAAAAGAATCCCGTAACAATAAGGGGACCTCTACGGAGAGGAGGGTGGGTCGCATGTAAATCTATGAGAGATGCCAATAATGGAGAAGGATAATGTTACTTACCCAGTAAGCATCTGTTCTTGACATGTAGAGCTGTAGATTCACATGCTTTGCACACTCATGCCATCTAGTGTTGGGTCCGGATGTTTGCAAGTTGTTTTTCTTCGAAGAAGTCTTTCCAGTCACGAGGTAAGGTGATTCCTCCTTTCGGTGATAGTGTGCATGGGCATAGACTCCATTGTTAGATTGTTTTCCCGCAGAGGGTGAGAATGGAGTTAGTAAGTGTAGAATAGAGATGTCCATGCGTATAAATGTAAATAAAGAACTACAACTACAGGAGCCCGGGGAGGCGGGTGGGTGCATGCGAATCTACAGCTCTACATGCCAAGAACAGATGCTTACTGGGTAAGTAACATTATCCGTTCGAGGCATGTGTGCTGTAGATACACATGCTTTGCATAGACTATATAGCAGTATACTCCCAAAGCGGTGGCTAATGAGTAGTGGTTGTAGTTGTTTGAAACAGTGTTTTGAGTACTGCCTGGCCTACATTTGCTTGTTTCGCAAACACATCTACACAATAGTGTTTAGTGAATGTGTGCGGTGTACACCATGTTGCTGCCTTACAGATATCTGTAAGGGGAATATTACCTAAGAAAGCCATAGCAGCACCTATTTTTCTGCGAGTGGAATGTGCTTTCGGGGGTATTATTAGAGTTCTTTTTGCATTAGCATAACATGTTTGTATACATTTTACAATCCATCTTGCAATGCCCGACTTAGATATGGGATTGCCTTTGTGTGGTGGAGAAAAAGCAACAAATATTTGCTTTGTTTTTCGAAATGCTTTGGTTCTTTCTAAATAATATCGTATAGCTCATCTAACATCAAGTGTGTGTAGAGCTTGCTCTGCTACAGAATCAGGTTGAGGAAAGAACACAGGTAACTCAACTGATTGATTGATATGAAAGGCAGAAACTACCTTAGGTAGAAATTTAGGATTGGTTCGAAGAACCACCCTATCTTTGTGAAGTTGAAAGAAAGGCTCTTGTTTAGTTAATGCCTGAAGTTCACCACCTTTCCTTAGTGAGGTTATTGCTATGAGGAAAGCAACCTTCCATGAGAGGAATTTTAACTGACATTTGTGCATTGGTTCAAAAGGTGGACCCATTAGCCTTGTAAGGACTATGTTTAAGTTCCATTCTGGTGCAGGGGGAACCCTTGGTGGTATCACACTTTTTAATCCTTCCATGAAGGCTTTAATCACTGGTACTCTGAATAGAGATAAGTGTGTCTATTTTGCAGGTATGCAGCTACTGCTTCTAGGTGTAAACGAATGGATGTGTAAGCCAATACAGACTACTGTAAATGCAACAGGTAACAAATGATGTTTTGTACAGAGGCATCAAGTGGATTGATGTTGTTGTTATTACAATAGATAACAAACCATTTCCATTTCGCTGCATAACATGCTCTGGTAGTAGGCCTTCCAGCCTCTTTAAGAATATTCATACAGTCTTGTGGTAATTGTAAATAACCAAACTATGACTTCAGGAGCCAAATCGCTAGGTTGAGTTCTTTGGGATTTGGATGTCGGATTTCTCCATGGCTCTGAGTGAGGAGACAGGGTGTGAGATATAGCTTTTGATGTGGCACCACTGACAGTTCTAACAGGGTGGTGTACCAAGGCTGCCAAGCCCATGTGGGGGCTACTAATATCAATGTGAGGGATGTTTGTTTGAGCTTCCGAACCAGTAATGGAATTAGTGGGAGGCGGAAAAGCGTAGGCAAATATTCCTGACCAATTCATCCATAGAGCATTGCCTTTGGATAGACGGTGTGGGAACCTGGATACGAAGTTTGGGCAGTTTGCGTTGTGGACTGTAGCAAACAGATCTATCTGTGGAAAACCCCATTGTTGAAAGTAGGGAAGAAGAACTTGGGGATGAAGTTCCCACTCGTGAACTTGTTGCCTGTGTCTGCTGAGCAGGTCGGCAATTTGATTGTCCACCCCTGTAAGGTGTTCTGCTAGGAGATACATTTTGTGATGAATTGCCCAATTCCAAATGCTTTGTGCCAGGCGCAACAGCTGGAGAGAGTGTCTCCCTCCTTGTTTCTGCAGATAACACATCGATGTCATGTTGTCCGTGCGGACTAAGACAGTTTTGCGTAGAAGGTGGGTTTGGGAAGCTTTGAGTGCTAGAAACACCGCTAGAAGTTCCAGGTAGTTGATGAGGAGACATTTGTGATTGTCTGCCCACAGCACTTGTACTGTGTGATGTTGGAGATGAGCACCCCAACCGGTTAAAGAAGCGTCTCCTGTCAGTACAGTCTGTGGAATCGGGTCTATGAAGGGCCGCCCTTTTGGGGGTTCCACCACTGCAGAGAGCGATGGGTGCGGTCGTCTACCAAGACTAGATCGGGTAATTGACCCTGCGATTGATTCCACTGACGCGCTAGACATTCCTGTAGAGGACGCATGTGAAGCCTTGCACGAGGTACGATTGCAATGCAGGATGCCATCATTCCCAGCAGTTGCATAAAAACTCTGGCTGGTAATATTCGATTGGATTGAAATTGTAGTATTGTGGCCTTAATATTGTGAATTCTGGCTACATTGGGAGAGGCTAGAGCTTTGAGAGTGTTGAGGGTAGCTCCTAGATAAGATTGCACCTGCACAGGGCACAGATGAGATTTCTGTGCATTGATTGTGAAACCTAACTGATGAAGTAGGTGTACTGTTGCCTGAGTGTGTAGTATACAGTTCTGATAAGTGCTCGCTCTGATAAGCCAGTCGTCTAGGTAAGGAAAGACATGGATACATTGTCTTCTGAGATGAGCGGCTACTACTGCGAGACATTTGGTGAACACTCTGGGGGCTGTGGTAACGCCAAATGGAAGTACCTTGAACTTGTAATGTTTGCCTGCTATCACAAATCTGAGGTATTTGTGATACGCTGGATGAATTGGAATGTGAAAGTATGCGTCTTTTAGATCCAGAGTAGACAAAGTCACCTTGCTGTAAAAGAGGAAGTACCTGTTGCAGAGTCACCAAGTGGAAGTGCTCTGACCGTATGTATTTGTTTAACTCTGAGATCTAGAATAGGTCTTAAGGAGCCGTACTTTTTGGGAATTAGAAAGTAAAGGGAATAAACCCCTGACCCTTGGTACTGAAGTGGAACTGGTTCTATAGCTCCTTTGAGTAATAGAGATTGCACTACTTGTTGAAGCAAGTGCTGGTGGTCTGTTGACAATTTGTGATATCGAGGTGGAATGTTTGGAGGGTTGTTGGTGAGCACCAGGCAATTACCATGTTGGATAATTCCAATCACCCACATGTCAGTTATTATTGATTCCCAAATGGGGAGAAAGTGTTGAAGTATTCCACCGCCAGGTGTGGAATAGTCGGAGGGAAGTGTGGGGAAGTCACTGCTTGTTTGGGGAATTGTGGGGTGTGGTGTTCTTGCCTCTGTCCCTTGGACTGTTTCCCCTGGAGCCCCCCCTGAAAAATCCTCTTGTAAAGGATGATTTTGAAGTGTTTTTATAAGATGAAGTGGTTTGGTCTGTCCCTGTGGATTTGGACACTCCCCTGTAAAAAGAGCACCGAAAGGAACCCCTGTTTGAGGGAGACTGAAGCGCTCCCAAGGATTTCGCTACATCTGTATTTTTCTTCATCTTCTAGAGCCTTTGATCAACCTCAGGGCCAAAAAGATGTTTTTTGTTTGAAGGGTATGTTTAGAATGGATTGCTGTACTTCCGGTTTAAACCCTAAGACACGTAGCCAGGCATGTCTGCGGAGTAGGATGCTAGTATTTATTCCTCTAGCTGCAGTATCAGCCGCATCTACAGCGCATTTAATGGAGGTGTTGGAAATCAGTTTACCTTCCTGCACTACTTTGGCCTTACGCTCATCTGGGAGAAAGTGTAGAAGTTGTTCTATTTCGTCCCAGTGGGATCTATCATATCTTGCACGAAGACCTTGGGTGTTAGCAATACGCCAATGATTAGCTGCTTGCGCAGCTACACGTTTGCCAGAAGCACCTATGAGTTTCGACTATCTGGGGGAGGAGCATCCCCAGATGCTTGAGAATTAGCTCACTTTCTAGCATTGGATACCACTACAGAGTCCAGTGGTAACTGACCCTTATTAAAAATAGGGTCTTTTGGGTAAGGTTTATATTTCTTATCCACTCTAGGAGTGAGGATCCTAGCATGTACAGGGTCTTTAAAGAGGTCGTCTGTGTGCCGTAACATACCTTTAAGCATAGGCAGTGTCTGACTGGATTTATGTGTTGCTAGAGTTTCAAAGAGAAAATCCTCCTCTAAGGGCTCTTATGGAGCTCTACCCCATGGTAGTGTGCAGCTCTAGCAATGAGCTCCTGATATGACAGATTGTCATCGGGTGGAGATGGTGTGGCAGGGTAAAGGTCTGGGTCTGTATCCTGTGGAGGATCAATGGTATAATCCGTCCAAGGATCTATTGGTGAGTGTGTATCATCATCATCAGTGTCATCTGCATCAAGTTGAGGTAGAGGAGACTGCCTAGGTGTAATGTGCAAGGGATCGAACCGTAGCGGAGAGGGAGGAGGAGAAGAAGGTAGTGTGTGGAAAGGACTAGTCCCCACATGTTTCTTCTTCAATGGAATTTTAGACCGGAAGCTTATGTTTGGATGGCGGTTTGGCATGGATATGTCCAGTATACGGATTAATATAGAGTTTTTTCTGTTTCGGATCCGATTTGGGTGGTACAATGTCCGTGCTTGGATCCGACTCCGTTACTGGCAGCTGTTTCATTTTTGGCACCGAAGCTTTCGATGCCGAGCTGGAATGTCCTTTCGGTGCCGAAGATTTCAGCTCCGAAGAATGCTTCTTTGGTTTTGGTGTCGAAGGTTTCAGCTCCGAGCCCATTTTATGTTTGGATCTGGAAGGTTTCGGCTCCAAAGTGGGTTTTGGGCCATTGGATCCCGAGCCGGAAGGCTTGACAGAGTGTTTCGGCACCAAGACAGAAGGCGGTGCGTTAGAAACCTCTTCTCGGTGCCGACCTTGGCCTGAAGGCAGAGGTTGTGCCAAAGCCTTAGATTTTCTATGGACGGTGGAAAGGGGGAGAGGAGGGTCTTCCGTACTCACGTCCCCTTGTCCCTGCAGCACATCGTCGTCTTCGATGACAATCTGCAACTCTGCCTCGGAGTTCGATGCTGCTGAAGCGTGTTCTTCTTTGGCCGCTGAGACTTCCTCTTGGTCGGAGTCTTCGCCGAAGAGATCCGGTGTGTCGTCCAACTGTTCAAGCTGCATCTCTCAACGTCAAGCGCGACGATCACCAAGAGTTTTCTTCGATCTGAAGGATCGACACGCGTCGGAGTCTTGATCTTTGTGCCCGGGGGACAAGCACAAGTTACACACCTGATGTAAGTCCGTACGCGGATACTTCATGTGGCACAGGGGGCAGAATTTGAACGGAGTCCGATACATTGACCAGGTGCCGGACCGACGCAGATAGCCCGGAAGGCCGCCGGCAAAAACCTCAATCGAAATTGGAGAATTCTTGATGTCGAGTCGCACCGTAGAGAAAAGGGAACGCGATCGAAAACAATACCGTCGAGGGTAGAGTGGATTGCACACCGAGGGGAACCTGAGGACCGATTCCGAAACGGAGTGCAGCAATACACTTCCGAACCCGATGGCGGAAAAAACAATCTAACAATGGAGTCGATGTCCATGCGCACTATCACCGAAAGGGGGCGTCACCTTACCTCGTGACTGGAAAGACTTCTTCAAAGAAAAACAACGTGCAAACATCCGGACCCAACACTAGATGGCAGGAATATGCAAAGCATGTGATCTACAGCTCACATGCCTCGAACCTACAGTTACAGGTAAGTCACTTATTTTGTTCTCCACTATTGGATCTTTCATAGATTTACATTCTTGAATCAGAATAGCAAGCAGTTACAGTATTTGTAGAATCATAATATCAAACTAGCGGATGGTGGGTACATTTATACAGATATACTTAAATACATACATCAAGCAGAAATATGTAACCAAACAAGGCTCACCTTATTGAAACAAATGACGCAACACCGACAGCTTAACGAACAAGTTACTTACCTTCGGTAACGATATATCTGTAAGAGACATATTAGTTATAGATTCCTTACCTTAGAAATACCCCCAGGCGTCAGACGGGATCTGGAGATTTTTTTCTTTAGCGGTACCCCTGCCCGTCCGTAGGTGGCGTTGGTCGACTCCGCATCCATCTTTGGCATCGTGTTCGCCGGAATGACGTCGCAGTGTCTACTTAGACGCCCGTGCGCGCGGACGTCAGTTCTTTACACGACATTCCACGCCAGAAGCGCAGAGCCATGCAAGACACGGACCACTGGTGCACAAAACTAGGCCCCTGAAAGTGAGTCCCTTACGCTAGAAGTCAGTTCACAGAACGGGGAGGATGGGTGGAGCGGTAAGGAATCTATAACTAATATGTCTATTAGAGATATATCATTACCGAAGGTAAGTAACTTGTTCATCTGAAAGAGATATTAGTTATAGACTCCTTACCTTAGAATAGATACCCCAGCAATACCAACCCCGGAGGTGGGTCTGCGAACCAAGTTCACACCAGAAAGTACTGGAGAACTGAACGGCCAAAAAAGCTGTCTCTCCGGAATTGGCTATCCAGGCAGTAATGTTTTATGAACGTGTGCCGGAATGCCCACGTGGCTGCCTGGCAGATGTCTCAGAGGGGGACTCCACGTCCCAAAGCAGGAGTAGCTGCCGTCGCCCTGGTGGAATGGGCGCGCAGTCCTACGGAAGGCTCCTTTTTCGCCAAGGAATAACAGATTTTAATGCAAAGGACGACCCATCGAGAGATGGTCCGTTTTTGCACAGCCCGACCTTTCTTGGCGCCCACATAGCCAACAAAGAGCTGATCATCCACCCAGAATTGTTTTGCGCGATCCAGATAAAATGATAACGCACGTTTTGGATCCTGACTGTGGAGTCTCTCCTCCTCCTTGGAAGGATCTGGGAGCGGAAAGAAGGTGGGCAAAGTGATGGTCTGTCCTATGTGGAAAGAGGTAACCACTTTGGGAAGAAAAGAAGGTCTGGTTCGAAGGACAACCTTGTCCGGATGAACAGCAAGGAAAGGAGGTTTAGAAGAAAGAGCCTGAAGCTCACTCACCCTGCAAGCAGAGGTGATGGCAACCAGAAAAGCAGTTTTTAAAGTCAGTAGTCTAAGAGGACAATTATGTAGTGGCTCGAAAGGAGCACACATAAGGTAAGTCAGACCAGATTCAAGTCCCACTGGGGCATTACGAAAGGAATAGAAGGAAATAGGTGAGTAATGCCTTTAAGAAATCAATTTACAATAGGGGACTTGACAAGAGAAGGCTGATCAGGAAGGCGAAGAAAGGCCGAAATGGCCGAAAGATAGCCTTTAAGGGTGCCCAGAGCAGAGCCCTGCTGGGCCAAAGAAAGAATGAAGAGGAGAACCTCTGAAAGAGGGGAAGAAAGGGGATCCACAGCCTTTGCTGCACACCATGCCACAAATTTGTTCCATCTACAGGCGTATACCGTTTTAGTAGAGGTTTTGCCTGGCTGCCAAGATAACATTACAGACTTCGGGAGGAAGGTCAAAAGCTGTCAACTGTCGCCGCTTAATCTCCACGCAAGGAGGTGGAGGCTGGACATGTTCGGGTGGAGGACCGTCCCTTGTTACTTGACAGAAGATCCTCCTGAAGAGGCAGTCTTTTCGGCGGATCGATGGCCATGTTCAAGAGCTCGGGATACCAGACTCTTCGTGCCCAATCCGGAGCCACAAGAATGACTTCGGCCCGGTCACACTTGATCTTCTTCAGCACTCTGGGCAGAAGTGGTATAGGCGGAAAGGCGTATAGAAGACCGCAATTCCACTCGCGACGAAAAGCGTAGCCGAGCGAGTGACGCCTTGGAAATTCCAACACGCAGAACTACTGACCATTGCGCGTTGTCTTCAGTGGCGAACAGATCTAACCAAGGCACTCCCCACTGCTGAAAGAGACCTTACACCACCTCCGAGTGAAGACGCCATTCGTGATCCATCATGCACCGGCGGCTGAGTTCGTCCGCCCTGGCGTTCAGTGAACCTGCCAGGTGTTGAACCACCAGGGACATGACCTGATGTTCCAGCCATGTCCAAAGACAAAGAGCCTCCTGACATAGGGTCCACAACCCCACCCGCCCTGTTTGTTGCAATACCACATAGAGGTGGTGTTGTCTGCGAACACCTGCACTACTCTCCCTTTTGACAGAAGGAAGAAATGCTTTCAGTGCAAGACGAATCGCATGGAGCTCCAGAAGGTTGATGTGGAGCCCCCACTCCGCCGGAGACCAGAGGCCTCTGATCTCCTCCTCTCCCATGTGGCCGCCCCATCCCAGAAGGGACGCATCTGTCAACACTGTGAAGTCTGGTTGGGGGAAGGGAAAGGGATCTGTCGTTGACCCAAGCCTGGTTCGTTAGCCATCACTGCAATTGGTGTGCAGAGCCCTCCACGATCTGGACGACATCGGAAAGATTCCCCTGATGCTGCACCCACTGGAACTTTAGGTCCCACTGCAGAGCCCGCATGAGCCACTTGGCATGGTCCACCAGCAGGATGCAGGAGGCAATGAGGCCCAGCAGTCTCAAGGTCAATCTCACCGAAATCCGGGATAGAGGTTGAAACATCGGTATCATAGCCCTAATATCCCGGACTCGCTGCTCAGGAGGATAAGCCCGAAACTGCGCTGTATCCAAAACTGCTCAGATGAAAAGGAGCTTCTGAGAGGGAATCAGGTGTGACTTCGGCACGTTTATAGTGAACCCCAGCAAATGCAGGAGGTCCACCGTGCTCTGGAGGTGGGAGACGACAGCCCAGGGCGAGCCTGCATTCAACAGTCGTCAAGATAGGGGAAGACTGGAAACCCTGATCTGCGCAGATGAGCTGCGACCACCGCCATCGAGGGGCGCTGGTAAGGCCAAAGGGGAGCACGGTAAACTGAAAATGCTCGTGGCCTACCGTGAACCATAGGTAACGCCTGTGGGCCGGAAGGTCGGAAATGTGGAAGTAGGCGTCCTGCAAGTCCAACGCTACCATCCAGTCTCCATGGTCGAAGGCAGACAGGACCTGAGCTAATGTCAACATTTTGAACTTCTCCTTCCGGAGGAAGCGGTTGACGTCCCCGAGATCCAAGATAAGACGCAGGCCTTTGTCCTTCTTGGGCACCAGGAAGTAGTGGGAATAACAACCACGGCCTACTTCTGGGACAGGGACTCGCTCGATAGCTCCCTTGGCCAAGAGAGCCGTAACTTCCTGACGGAGAAGGGCCAAGTGATCCTCCGACATGCGATGGAGTGTTGTTGGCATGGAGGGAGGGGTAGTCTCGAAGGGGAGGGAGTAGCCCCTTCGGACAATCTGCAAAACCCACCTGTCCGATGTGATGTTGTGCCAGTGGGGGAGGTGATGGCGGATCCTGCCACCCACGGGCAACTGGTGGCCCTCAAAGGTCAGACTAGGAAGGCTTAGAGGCCGCTGCAGAGGGGGTACTGGTGGACTGGCCGCCCGCTGGCCCCCAGACCCACGGCGTTGGGTCCCACATCCCCGGCCGTGCAGAGGCTGGGTAGCTTGCGCCGGCCCTGGGTGGAACGTGGTGGGGCACCCCTTCCATAGCCACGAAAGGCAGACTGCGCAGGACGAGAGGTTGCAGTGAGGCCCAAGGATCTGGCTGTAGCTCTAGAGTCCTTGAAGCGCTCGAGTGCACTGTCTGCCTTGTTGCCAAACAGACGATGGCCATCTAAGGGTATGTCCAAAAGGGTCGATTGGACATCCTCAGAAAAGCCAGTGGATCTCAGCCAGGCGTAGCGTCTTAGAGCTACTGACGTAGAAATCGTTCTACCCAACGAGTCAGCAGGGTCCAGCCCACAGCAGATGGCGAACTTTGCTGCATCTCTCCCTTCTGTGACCGCACGGGAGTGTGTGTCCCGGGCCTCCTCCGGACACTGTGGCAGCACCTGCATAACCGTAGCCCACACAGAGTGGGTGTAACGGCCCAAGAGACATGCAGTGTTCACCGACCTCAGTCCTAAGCTGGCGGAAGAAAACAACTTTATCCCAAGGTGGTCCAGCTTCTTGGATTCCCTATCTGGGGGAGCTAAAAGGAACGCGCCTTTGGATGATGAGACTTGGACCACCAAGCTCTCAGGGGGTAGGATGTTGGGAGTGGAAAATGGGGTCGCCCGGGGCCGGGAGTGGAGTCGGGCAATCATCCTATCCACAGGAGCCCCTGTGCTAGGCCTGGACCAAGTGCCTAGAAGGATGTCTGTGAGGGCCTCATTGAACGGCAGCAGGGGCTCCGAAGAGGCCGCTGCCGGCTGAAGCACCTCAGTCAGGAGATTCATCCAGACTGCCACCATAGGAAGCTCAAGGCCCAGGCCTCAGCCGCCCTACGCAACACCACAGCGTAAGAGGCTCCCTCCTCCGTGGCCACAGTAGGGGGATAAAGCATGCCAAGGTCTGGGGAGGTATCCAGACCACGGGCTTCCCCCAACTCCTCTCTCCAGTCCAGCTCCTCGAGCTGATCTGCTAAAGGGTCAACAGACCCCTCCCAGTCCTTCTCACCTTCCTCTGGCTGCCACTCAGGGCGATAGGGAACGCCAGGGGAGAACAGTGGTACAAAAGTACTTGTTGACGCTGGTCCGTCTCTACGTCCAAGACAAGGGGGAGGCTGGGGTCGACGCCGGTCGGGGACACAACCGGCGTCGGAAGTGGCGGAGGCGTCGTCAGAGGTATCGGTGCCAGAGGAGGTGTCGTGAGGTCAACCGGCACTGAACCGGATCCAGGCCTGGATCCCTAGGGGCCCTGTGGTGCCAGGGCCAGAGCCGCCGGCATCAAAGGCCTAGAGCCCCCAGACGAGTCCGCGCGGCCCGAAGGCACGCCGGCGGAGTCGGGCTGCCCAAAGATGGAGTGGAGAGCTTCGTAAAATGCACGTAGCTAGGCAGGGGACGCTCTGGCTCCCGGGAAGGGAGGGAAGCTCACAGCCGTCCCAGTAGGCTCCGCGGGCGGAGCCGAAGGACAATGACCTTCTGCGTCGCGTCAGCCGACGGACGGGGAGAAGGCGAAGAGCGATGGTGCTTCTTCGCCTTCTTCTTGTGCTTCGACTTACCTGAAGACGAAGACTTCAATGAGGAGTGATGATGGCGACTCCGGGACCGGTCCTGTGACCTCCCTCTCGAGCGGCGCAGAGCTGACTGCCGGGCCTCCAGAAGCTTTCGGGACCGCTCCGCAAAGACTTCAGGTTCATGGCCCGACAGTTGGAGCACGACTTTGGGTCGTGGTCGCGCTCCAGGCACCAGAGGCACACGAGGTGTGGGTCCGTGACTGACATCAGCTTGTGACACGAGTCACAAGGCTTGAAGCCGGTCCGACGATGGGACATCCCTCCGTGCACCAGGAGTCAAACGACTCGAAAAAGAAGTCGACAAAAGTCGAAAAATCACTAGTCAAAAAGTGACTAAGGGTACCGCTCTCTCCTGATCTGCGCTGGCTGGCGCGGAAAAAGAAAGAACTGACGTCAGCGCGCAGGAGAGGCGTCTAAGTAGACACCGCGACATTATTCCGGCGAACACGACGCCAACGATGGGCGCGGAGTCGACCAACGCCACCTACCGACTCGCAGGGGTACTGCTAAAGAAAAAATCTCCGGATCCAGTCCGACGCCTGGGGGTAATTCTAAGGTAAGGAATCTATAACTAATAGTCTCTTTAGGATAGCCGCATCATTGAGCAGTGCAGATTCCAGGTAATATTGCTGCGTGAATGTATGTGCACCCCTCTATGTCACAGCTTGACATATCTTTTCAAGAGGCACTCCAGCAAACAATACAGACGAGATAGAGACCGCTCTAGTGGAATGCACCTTGACCTTAATTGCAAAAGGCCTGCCAGCCTTGGAATAACAGAATTAGATAGCAGCTGAGATCCATCGAGCAATGCTTCCCTTTGTGACTGGGGCACCTTTACAATTGTTCCCATGTGTTACCAGCAGTTGGTACAATGCAAATAAAATTTTAGACATCTTTTGACATCCAGGTCTTTAGTACCACAGGCTCATTCAGATGAAAATTCGAAGGGATTTTGGGGATATATTTCGGATTGGTCCTCACTAACTGTAACTGCTTCTATTTCACTAACCCTTCTGTCTGATGTTAGAGCGAACAGTAATGCTATTTTCCATGACACAAATTTGAGTTCCACTTTGAGTACTGGTTCAAATAGACTTCATTAACTGTTTCAGTACTACATTAAGCTGTCACACAGGACAAGGAGCCCCTATTGGAGGGAAAAACCTGAATAGACCTTAAAGGAACTCTTTAATGATCCTGCTGAACCATAGAGAGAGTGACTTTGAAAAGCGTCTATCTTGATATTGCAGCAAAGTGTACCTCAACTGACGCATGGACCAATGCTGGTTTTGCAAGTGACGAGAGATAAGGTAGCAATTGTTCTGGTGATGCTTGAATAGGGTGAATATTAGACTTCTGGCACAATAGACAAGGAAAATGCTACTTACCAGTATGCATCTGTTCTTGGCATGTAGAGCTGCAGAGTTGTACACTGTGCATAGATCGCCATCTGGTGTTGGGCTCGGATGCTTGCACTTTGTTGTTGTCTTGGAAGAGTCTTTTGTAGTCACGAGATAGGCGACTCCTCCCTTGGACGATAGTACGCATGGGCATCGGCTCCATCCTCAGATTGTTTTTCGCCACGATGGGAAATGATGGAGTCAGTAAGAAGTAAGAGATGTCCATGTGAATGTATCCAATTAAGATAATACTGGAACAGATACAGGTTCCGGGGAGGCGGGTGGGCGTGTACAACTCTGCAGCTCTACATGCCAAGAACAGATGCATACTGGTAAGTAGCATTTTCCGTTCGAGGCATATGAGCTGCAGATTGTACACTGTGCATAGACTGTACAGCAGTGTCTCCCTTAGCGGTGGTCACCTGTATCTGTTGCAGTAGTTTGAAACAATGTTTTAAGAACAGCCTGGCCTACAGAAGCTTGTTGCTTCGCCTGCACGTCAACACAATAGTGTTTGGTGAAGGTGTGTGGTGTAGACAATTTTGCTGCTTTACATATGTCATCTAAGGGAATGTTCCCTAAGAATGCCATGGAAGCCCCTAGTTTGCGTGTTGAATGCGCTCTAGGGGGAATTGTGAATGTGCGTTTAGCCTTTTGGTAGCATATTTGAATGCATTTTACTATCCACCTCGCGATCCCAGCTTTGGAGATGGGGTTACCTTTATGAGGTGGGGAGAAGGCTACAAACAGTTGTTTTGTTTTGCGAAAGGGTTTAGTCCTGTCAATGTAATAAAGTAGTGCTCTTTTGACGTCTAGTGTATGAAGAGCTCTGTGTGCCACAGAGTTTGGGTTTTGGAAAAACACCGGTAACTCAACTGATTGGTTAAGATGAAAAGCAGAGATGACTTTGGGAAGGAATTTTGGATTTGTTCTGAGAACCACTTTGTTATGATGTATTTGTAAGAATGGCTCTTGTATGGTTAAAGCCTGGATCTCGCTTACCCTTCTGAGAGAGGTAATTGCGACAAGGAAAGCAACTTTCCATGTGAGGAACTGAAGTTCACATTTATGTAGAGGTTCAAATGGGGGACCCATGAGCCTGGTAAGAACAATGTTTAAATTCCACACCGGAGAGGGTGGCAGTCTGGGAGGAATTATTCTTTTAAGTCCCTCCATAAAGGCTTTAATTGCAGGTACTCTAAATAATGACAAATGTTGTCTGTTGTGTAAATAAGCGGCGAGCGCTGCTAGATGTAATCGTATGGATGAATATGCTAGATTACATCTTTGTAAGTGTAGCAAATAGCAAATGATGTCCTGGATGGAAGCATCCAGTGGATTAATTTTATTATTTTTGCAGTAGATGACAAATCTTTTCCATTTTGCTGCATAGCAAGCTTTAGTAGTAGGGCGTCTGGCTTCTTTAATGATGTTTATACAGTCCGGCGGAAGGTTAAGATAACCGAACTCTAGGACTTCAGGAGCCAGATCGCTAGATTCAGTTGTCCTGGATCGGGGTGTTTTATCTCTCCATGGCTCTGCGTTAGCAATGTTGGGGAGAGGCGTAGTTTTTGGTGTGGAACCACTGAGTTCCAGTAGTGTTGTGAACCACGGTTGGCGTGCTCATGTGGGAGCCACCAGGATCATTTTGAGAGACTGTTGTCTGAGCTTGCGTACTACTAAGGGAATCAGTGGGAGTGGCGGAAAAGCGTACGCAAAATTGCCTGACCAGTTCATCCATATCGCATTGCCTTTGGACAATGGGTGTGGGAACCTGGCGGCAAAGGTTGGGCATTTTGCGTTTGTGTGTGTGGCGAACAGATCTATGTCTGGTTGACCCCACATCTGGAAAAAAGGTTGGAGAACTTGGGGATGAAGTTCCCATTCGTGTATCTGCTGTGTCTGTCGACTTGGTAGATCCGCAATCTGATTGTGAATTCCTGGAAGATGTTCTGCCAGCAGGTATATATTTTGTGGAATGGCCCATCTCCAAATGTCTTGTGCGAGCTGGGACAGCTGCAGAGAATGTGTGCCTCCTTGTTTCTGTATGTAGTACATGGCTGTTATGTTGTCCGTGCGGACTAGGACAGTCTTGTCTTGTAGATGTACTTGGAATGATTTTAATGCTAAAAATATTGCCAGTAATTCTAGGTGGTTGATATGGAGCACTTTCTGTTGAGTGGTCCATTTGCCTTGAATTGTATGGTTTAGGAGATGGGCTCCCCAACTGGTGAGTGATGCGTCTGCTGTCAGTACCATCTGTGGAACCGGCTCGAGGAACGGCCGCCCTTTGGGCAGGTTTCGTGTGTTCCACCACTGCAGAGAGCGATGTGTGCGGCTGTCCACCAACACCAGATCTGTAAGTTGTCCTGGAGCCTGGTCCACTGAGGTGCTAGGCATTCCTGTAAGGGGCGCATCTGAAGCCTTTCATGAGGTACGATAAAGATGCAAGAGGCCATCATTCCTATGAGTTGCATGAATACCCTTGCTGGGAGGGAGTTCTGCGGTTGAAATTTGCTGCTTAGGGCTTGCATACTGGCTATCCTGGCTGGGCTGGGATATGCCAGAGCTTTGGAAGTGTCTACTGTGGCCCCTAGATACTGATGTATGTGGGAGGGCTGGAGATTTGACTTGGGGTAATTTACTGTGAATCCCAAGTCGTGTAGCAGCTGGATAGTTTGATGAGTGTGATTAACACACTGGTTGAATGACTTGGCTTTTATCAGCCAGTCATCGAGATATGGAAAGACATGGATTTGTTGTCTTCTCAAGTGTGCTGCTACTACCTCAAGGCACTTTGTGAACACTCTGGGTGCGGTGGTCACCCCGAATGGTAGGACTTTGAACGGATAGTGTTGTCTGTCCACTATGAACCTTAGATACTTCCTGTGAGCAGCGTGTATGGGAATGTGGAAGTAGGCGTCTTTGAGATCTAGTGTGGTAAGGAAGTCGCCTTGTTGTAGCAGTGGAAGAACCTGTTGCAGAGTGATCATATGGAAATGATCGGACTGTATATAGAGATTGAGGGGTCTGAGGTAGAGTATTGGCCTTGGGGTCCCGTCCTTTTTGGGGATTAGGAAATACAGGGAGTAAACCCCTGTTCCTTGATGCTGTAAGGGAACTGGTTGTATTGCATGCTTTTGAAGCAGTGAGAGAACTTCTTGTTTTAAGAGCGTAATGTGTTCTGTGGACATTGGACGCTGTTTGGGTGGAATGTTGGGCGGGGTTGCTGTGAGTTCCAGGCAGTAACCATACTGGATAATTTGTCTTACCCACTTGTCTGTTGTGATGGAATCCCAGACAGGTAGGAACTGTGAGAGTCTCCCCCCGACCGGAGTGGAATGGTCTGGAGGGAGCGGAGGGAAGTCACTGTTTAGTAGCGGGGGAGGCACGAGTGTTGTTACTACCTCGGCCTCTCCCCTTGTTGTTATTTCCCCTATATCCGCCTCTAAAATATCCTCTATTGGGGGATGTGTGAGTGGTGTTTTTATATGAAGAGGAGGCGGTGTCTGTTCCAATGTTTTTGGATGCTCCCCTATAGAAGGAGCGACGAAAGGAACCGCGTGTGGATGGAGACTGTAATGCTCCCATGGATTTAGCAGTCTCCGTGTCCTTTTTCATCTTCTCTAGAATGGTGACTACAGCCGGTCCAAAAAGGTGTTCCTGATTGAACGGTTGGTTAAGGATAGCTGTTTGAACCTCTTGTTTAAAACCCGAAATGCGTAACCAGGCATGTCGTCGGAGTAGCACACTAGTGTTAACAGATCTAGAGGCTGTGTCAGCTGCATCCAGGGCACACTTAATTGATGCGTTGGTTATTAGTTTGCCCTCCTGAATTAAATCATTTGCCTGGGTTTTGTATTGATCAGGCAAATGTTGTAATAGGGTCTGTAGTCGGTCATAGTGAGCCCTATCATACCTAGCAAGTAATGCTTGGGTGTTGGCTATGCACCAGTGATTAGCTGCTTGAGCAGCAACTCTCTTGCCAGAGGCATCTAGCAACTTAGATTCCTTATCCTAAGGTGGTGCGTCACCGGAGGTTTGAGAGTTGGTGCGTTTCCTAGCGTTAGATACCACTAGTGAGTCTAAGGGTAGCTGCCCCTTGATGTAGGTGGGATCGTCGGGGGCGGGTTTATACTTTTTGTCAATTCTGGGATTGAGAATTCTAGTCCTGACTGGGTCTCTGAATATGTCTGGGGCATGTTTAATGACCCCTTTTAACATAGGCCGGGTTTGGACAGTCTTCTGGGACTGTTCAAAGGTGTCTAGAAGGAAGTCCTCATCTGCAGGGTCTGAATGTATGTGGACACCATGGTAGACAGCAGCTCTATTTATGAGTTGTCCAAAACCAATATTGTCATCTGGGGGAGATGGTTTTGTTGAATATGGCTGGGGAGCAGGGAGGTCTGGGGGACCTATTGGGTCATCATAATCGTCCCAATCTTCCTGTGGTACGTCTGTATCGTCGTGAGGATCAGTGAAAGGGTCATTGGTGCCTCCCCCACCCCCTAAATCATCATCATCATCATCATCCTGTGGTGGTGGTGAATGTGGTGGAAGTCTTGGAGGATGTGGAGGAGAGACAGGCTTAGGAGGAAGAACTGGCTCAGGAGGAAGGACAGGCTTAGGAGGAAGAACAGGCTGGCAAGGAGAAACAGGAGAAGAGGGTCTTATAGGTGAAGTGGCAAAGTCTTTTTTCTTTACAGGCACTGCAGGAGTGTCTGATGTGTCCAGCTTCCTCTTCTTGTGTGGAACAGTAGCCACATGTCCTGTTTTAGGGTCTATATGCAGCTTTTTAGGTCGAGCCTCGAGTAGTGCGCAAGCGCTGCTCTGGCAAGACTTTGTTAGGGGTTTCAGAAAGCTGACCACACGCTCGTGCACAATGGCCTTTTCCCTGCGGTAACCCGCACGCAAAAGGCCATGGTGCACGAGCGTGTGGTCACGCCTGCTGCTTGCAAGCGCGCGCACCACTCGTGTGCTTGTTATTTTTTCTTGACGACGCTGCAGCGGCTTGTTTTTAAAGGAAGCAATATGAGCGCGTGGATGCGATAGATCATTGCGCCTCCGCCGGTATGGGTGTACGCTTAAATGACACTTTCACTGTGTAGACAAAAACAATTGGAGCTGTGCGGAATAACCAAATAACCAGACAAGCAACCCCTTCATCCAGTTCCAAACTCGCCTTCTCTCGGTCTCTCTTCCCTCATTCTGCTCCTCACACCGCTTAATGGCAGCCACAGTGTGTCTAGAATCAGTCCTGTGACGGGACCATCAGTTGTAAAACGAGGAAGAAAATGTTAATTTCTTAGTTACAGTGCCGGAAATTGAAAAACATTGCTCAGTGTGCCCATAAATAGGGAGTCTGGGAAGGGAGCCACGGGGGGCGGAGTCATGTGGTGCGGCGCCACCGGAGCGGGGTGAGCCGTTGAACGCGCGAGCCGGACACCTGGATTTGCTCGAGCTCCTCTTGGAGGCTCAAGCCCAAAACTAGCCGAGATTTCTCGGAAGGTTATCTGCCCTAGTGGCTACAACTGCTGACTGGCCATGTGATATGCGGAACCAGGCTGGAATCCAGGCCTCGGCTTAGCGTCCTGTAAATACCCGCAAACATCCCTGAGCATAACATGTAACGTGTCTGTAAAGCGCTCGTGTATCCTCGGGCAAACATGCACCATTTCACCTGTCACCCGCACTCTATCCTGATAGCCCAACAGTTAGGAATAACTTATTAACATTTGATGCCAGAAAGAAATGCCCATCTCGTGGCTGTACTGCACAGTGTGAAAGTGGAAAACCTGGGATTAATCCCGGCTTCCCTGCTTGCCCAAATTGTGTGATCCTAGGATACTTTTTCACCGAACCTCCTTTTTATTCACTATCACACAAGAGACCACCTTCAAATAGGTGAGTTCTGGAGGTGTGTACCAAATCCTCTTGTGTTTGATTTATTAGCCTGTAACGGTGAGCCCTCTATAAGAATCTAGGCCACATATATACGGTACACTTGCCTGTTCACTAAAAAATACAGTCGTCAGGGCTATAGGAGGAATGTTTGTCAGTGCACAGATATATACTAAGGTGAAATTCTTCTGTGTGTTAAAGAAATACACTTTATTGAATTTTGAACAGACCGTATAATTTTCTAACATGTTACTTGCATGACAAATATTTCCAGGGCGCTGCTAATGCTCGGGCTCTTAGAGCACTTTGTGCTCAAAATTACTACAGCATGTGGATCTGAGCCAGCACAGCATCACTCAGCGCCGCCACAGCATCACTCAGCGCCGCCACAGCATCACTCAGCACCGCCACAGCTTCACTCAGCACCAACACAGCTCGACTCAGCACCACCACAGCTTCACTCAGCAGCACCACCACAGCTTCACTCAGCAGCACCACCACAGCGTCACTCAGCAGCACCACCACAGCTTCACTCAGCAGCACCACCACAGCTTCACTCAGCAGCACCACCACAGCTTCACTCAGCAGCACCACCACAGCTTCACTCAGCAGCACCACCACAGCTTCACTCAGCAGCACCACCACCACCACAGCTTCACTCAGCAGCACCACCACCACCACAGCTTCACTCAGCAGCACCACCACCACAGCTTCACTCAGCAGCACCACCACCACAGCAGCAGCACCACCACCACAGCAGCACCACCACAACAGCTTCACTCAGCAGCACCACCACCACAGCTTCACTCAGCAGCACCACCACCACAGCTTCACTCAGCAGCACCACCACCACAGCTTCACTCAGCAGCACCACCACCACAGCTTCACTCAGCAGCACCACCACCACAGCTTCACTCAGCAGCACCACCACCACAGCTTCACTCAGCACCACCACCACCACAGCTTCACTCAGCAGCACCACCACAGCTTCACGCAGCAGCACCACCACCACAGCTTCACTCAGCACCACCACAGCTTCACTCAGCAGCACCACCACAGCTTCACTCAGCAGCACCACCACAGCTTCACTCAGCAGCACCACCACAGCTTCACTCAGCAGCACCACCACAGCTTCACTCAGCGCCACCACATCATCACTCAGCGCCACCACATCACTATGCGCCACCACTGCATCAATCTGCAGCGCCACAGCAACAATCTGCACCACCACATCATCACTCTGCACCACCACAGCATCACTCTGCACCACCACAGCATCACTCTGCACCACCACAGCATCACTCTGCACCACCACAGCATCACTCTGCACCACCACAGCATCACTCTGCACCACCACAGCATCACTCTGCACCACCACAGCATCACTCTGCACCACCACAGCATATGGGGCAGCACAGCATCCCTCAGGGGCAGCACAGCATCCCTCAGGGGCAGCACAGCATCCCTCAGGGGCAGCACAGCATCCCTCAGGGGCAGCACAGCATCCCTCAGGGGCAGCACAGCATCCCTCAGGGGCAGCACAGCATCCCTCAGGGGCAGCACAGCATCCCTCAGTGCTTCTTACACTTTTTAATTACAACTTCTCAGCATGCTGCACAGCAGCCACACTTCTCTACAGCACAGCTTAGAAACATTGGCAAAGTCAATAGCTCTACCTAAACACTTATAAGGCCCCCACAATGCATAGCCAATAGGTCTCGCCTTTGGGACATTATAAGTGTTTAGTTATCCAGCACAATATCCTTCATTAAACAACATCACGTGTTACATGGCTAATCACTTATAAGGTCCCAAAAGCGAGACCTATTGGCTATGCCAATGCTTGTTCTGCTTGGGATCGACGGGATCCGGTCGGAAAAGTTCTTCCCGTTCGGTAACCGCTTTCGGCGCCGACTTCTTCGGGTCCGAGCGAGGTTTGGATTTCTGCTCCGAGGCCTTAGGAGTTGGTTTAGGGTCCTTTGGCTTGGCTATGGAGCCGGAAATCTTTCGGTTCCGAAGGTTTTGGCTTCGGAGTCGATGGTTTTTCTTTCGTCGTCGAGGTGGTCGATGCCGACTTCTTTTTGGGAGTAGGTTGGTCTCCCGTCTTCGGTGCCGAAGGCGCCTGCGGGACACTGATGTACGGTTTGCTCGGTTCCGAGCTACCGGAAGGCTTGTCCTTTATCTTCGGAGCCGAGCCCGAGGGCGGGGCTTCTGAAGCTTGTTTTTGGTCGCAACTGGGGCCAGCAGGCGAAGTCTTGACCAGGGCCTTGTTTTTTTTGGGTGGAGTTGGGGTAGGGGCAGTTGTACTCACTCGTTGACCAGGAGTGATGTGGTCGTCTGAGTCTGAGTCGTCTGCTTCGGACACGATTTGCAGGTCTTCACAATCGTCCTCTGGAACATCGGGGCCTTCATCGAAGATGTCCACTGGTGCCGGAGCTGTTCTCAGCGCCATGATGTGTCGTCAGGCCCGGCGATCACGGATGGTTTTCTTAGATCGAAAAGAGGCGCAGGCCTGGCAATTGTTCTCTTCGTGTTCGGGCGAGAGACAAAGGTTACAGACCTTGTGATGGTCACTGTGTGGGAATTTCGCTCCACACTGGGGGCATTTTTTAAATGGAGTCCTTTCCATGAGCTGTAGGCCCGAACGGCATCAATAGGCCCAACGGCCCGTGTCGACGACTGGAATTGAGTAGGGGAGATGAGCGTCGAAGATCACGCGATCGAAAACAATACCGTCGAGTTGTAGATAGTTTGCGCGTCGAAAGGGTTTGGAAAATAAAGTACCGAACCGGAGCGCAAAAGTTACATCCGAACCCGATGGCGGAAAAACACAATCTGAGGATGGAGTCGATGCCCATGCGCACTATCGTCCAAGGGAGGAGTCACCTATCTCGTGACTACAAAAGACTCTTCCAAGACAACAACAAAGTGCAAGCATCCGAGCCCAACACCAGATGGCGATCTATGCACAGTGTACAATCTGCAGCGCATATGCCTCGAACACACTTTTACTTTAAACTATATGATTTTGTAGTGGTGTCCGCAATAGCTTTTGCAAGTAGGTCTCTGCAATCTTGAGATGTTTAGATCTGCAAACTCATGGTATTCAGGAGCCATGAGGAAAAGTGGAGCGAAGTTGGGTCTGGATGAAGGACTTGGCCTTCGTTCATCGTCAAAAGTGTCCTAAATGGTTTCAGATGAATGTGTTTGGTTTCTGATAGCAGGAGCAGCTCTGTGAACCAATGCTGTCTGGGCCATCTTGGGGCTACAGGATTATACAACACTGTTCTGCCTTCATCTTGCTGAGAAGCCTGGGTATAAGAGGTATCAGTGGAAAAGCATATGCAAAAATCCCTGACCATCTGAAAAGCATTTCCCCAAGACCCTTGATGTGGACGCCAGCTTGCATAACACTGGCATTTCTGGTTCTTTTCCGTTGCAATCGTTCTAGTGCTGGCTTGCCTCATAGGGAGAACATCCTGTTCAGAGTCAACTGATCAAGCTATTTGTGGCAGCTGATCCTTGTTCAGCTTAGCGTGTCGGCTAAGAGGTTGCGCATACCATGAACATGTTTCGCCCGAAGTGATATTCCGTGTGTCATAATCCAGTTCCAGATCCCTTGAGCTTCCTTGGAAAGGGTTAGTGATCTTGTACTCCCTTGAGTATTCACATAAAGCATGATGGTGGTATTGTCTGTGCGAACTAACACTGATGAGCCTGCTATCCTTGGCAGGAAAGCCTGAAGACTTAAATAAATTGCTTTGAGCTCTAGACGACTGATGTGCATGCTCTTTTGGTCCAGAGAGCCCTTTCCACTTATTTGAAAGTTATGCAAATGGCCAACCAAGCCCCCCCAAGGAGGCATCTGTGGTTATCATGTAATTGGGTATTTGAGGCAAGAATGTTAAGCCACTGGAGAGATTGTTTGCTTTTCTGCACCAGGTTAGAGTTTCCGTCATGCCTAGAGTGATCTTTACCAGATAGTCGAATGAACCTTGTGTCTGAATCCATTGCTTGCCTAGCTCCTTCTGTAGAGGTCTCATTTTCAGACAGGAGAACTGACTAAAGATATGGCAGAGGACATTTTCCCTAGGAGTGATTCGACCACACGAAATAAAACAGACTTTTGTTTCAAAACGTTAGGGGCTAGTTGTTCAAGCCTTTGTTGACTGTCCTGAGATGAGAATGCTTTGTCCTGGGTTGCATCCAAAGCCACTCCCAGGAACATTATTCTTTTTGATAGAAGAATAGATGATTTCTGGTGTTTGACAGTTAGACCTAAAGAACAAGTTACTTACCTTCAGTAACGGAATATGGCACGTTAGTCCGCATGCGTTTACAACGCATGCCATTACAACGAGGTCGTTACAATGACTGCGTTGTTACATCGCATACCTTTACAACGCAAGTCAGAACAACTTCTTGCTGGAGGGGGCGCTGGATGTTGGAATAGTATAATTTACTATTCCAACTCCAGTCTGTACAACAGTAGGGAAGGTTTGGATTTTAAATCCAACACCTTCTGCCCCCTAATGCAAGTCGTTGTTCCGAGTTGCGTCGTAATGGTATGCGATGTAACAACTCCGTCGTTGTAACGACCGCGTTGAAATGGCATGCGTTGTCTCGTATGTGTGGTAAACGATGTTTACCTCAGTAACGCCTTATCAGGTAGAGACATGATCTAGCCGCAGCTTCCCTACCTCTGAAATTCCCAGCCGTCAGACTGGATCAGGAAGATTTTTCTTTGGACAATACCCCTGTTTGCCGGTAGGTGGCGTGGGTCGGCTCCGCGTGATATCATCGGCGTTGTCTGCTCTATTGTGACGTCCGCGTCACCTATATAGACACCACCTCGTCATGCTGACGTCAGCTACTTTTCATGACTTTCCACGCCGGAAGTGCGGAGCCATGAAGTGCACTGACACTGGTGTGTTTTGAACAACTAGGGCCCTGAAAAGGAACAGCCCTGACCCTAGAAACAGGTACGCGGTGCAGGGAGGATGGGTGGGTCGGTAAGGAATCTGCGGCTAGATCATGTCTTCACTAGACAAAGCGTTACCGAAGGTAAGTAACTTGCCCATCAGATAGAGACATCTAGCCACAGATTCCTTGCCTTTGAATCTATACCAAACCAATATCATCCCCGGGAGGATGGACGGCGGACAAACTAAGATCAGGAAGTCCTGCAGGATAGAGGAGCCAAAAAGGCAGTCCCTACAGACCTGACTGTCCAGGCAGTAGTGCTTGGTAAATGTGTGCAGGGACAGCCAAGTTGCTGCCTGACAAATGTCAAGGACTGGAACTCCACGTTGCAATGCCGTGGTAGCTGCCTTAGCTCTGGTGGAGTGAGCCCTTAAGCCTTCAGGAGGCTGCTTTTTGGCCAGAGCGTAGCAAATTATGATGCAGGGGACGACCCATCGCAAGATAGTCCTCTTCTGCACCACACGACCTTTCTTCATGCCAACATACGCCACGAACAGTTGATCGTCCGCGGAACTCTTTAGTGCAGTCAAGATAGAATGAGAACGCTCTTTTTGGGTCCAGACGGAGGAGTCACTCCTCTTCTTTAGAGGGGTGCGGAGAGGCGAAAAAAGTGGGCAAGGTGACTGATTGCCCCATTTGGAATGGTGCTACCACTTTCGGTAAGATAGAGGCCCTAGTGTGAAACACCAATTTGTAAGGAAATATTGTCCAGTAGGGAGGTTTGGATGACAAAGCCTGCAGTTTGCTCACCCTCCTGGCAGATAAGATAGCCACTTAAAAGGGTGTTTTAATGGTAAGCAGCGCAGGGGGCAGTTGTGCAGAGGTTCGAATGGAGCACACATAAGGAAGGTAAGAACCAAATTAAGGTCCCATTGAGGCATAATGAAAGGGGAAGGTGGGAACAAATGTACAAGGCCTTTGAGGAATCTATTTACAATAGATTTAAATAATGAGGGTTGGTCTGGCAGCCTCAGGAAGGCAGATGAGGCTGAAAGGTACCCTTTGAGAGTGCCCAGTGCAGAGTCTTGCAGGGCAGGGGTCAAAATAAAAAGCAAAAAATGAGAAAGAAGCAGGAAGAGGATAAATAGACCTTTCTGTACAATATTTTACAAATTTGTTCCACCAGCAGCGTACACGGACTTGGTGGAGGGCCGCCTGGCTGCCAAAAGAGCATTACAAACTTCAGGAGGAAGGTTGAATGTTATCAACTGTCGCCGCTCAATATCCACACAAGAAGGCGTAGAGTTGACAGGTTAGGTTGGAGGACCCTCCGCTACTGGTGCGACAGAAGATCCTCCCGAAGGGGCAGCCTGATCGGAGGATCGATGCTCAATTGAAGAACCTTGGGATACCAGACTCTCCGTTCCCACTCCGGAGCCACAAGAATGACTTGGGCCCAGTCGCTCCTGATCTTCTTGAGCACTCTGGGCAAGAGTGATATGGGCGGAAAGGTGGATGAGAGGGCAGAGTTCCATTTGAGACTAAAAGGGTCTCCAAGTGAGAATCGCCTTGGAAACTACAGCACGCAAAATTGCTGACATTGCGCGTTCTCGGCGGAGGCGAAAAGAACTAACCAAGACACTCCCCATTGCTGAAAGACTTTGCGCCACCTCTGGATGAAGGCAAAATTCGTGATCCGCTAGGCATTCACATCTGAGTTTTTCCGTCCAGGCATACAGAGAACCTGCCAGGTTTTGACCCACCAGGGATATGCCCTGCTGTTCCAGCCATGTACAGAGACGCAAGGCGTCTTGACAAAGGGTCCACAACCCCACCCCGCCCTGTTTGTTGCAGTTCCACATGGCGGTGGTGTTGTCCCTGAAGGCCTGTTATATAAGGTTATTACATTTTATTTAGAGCATGTACAAAAGTGCCCCTTTTTGCATGGTTAGCCCCTAACTTTTTGGCAGGTACCGATGGGAAAATTGACAGTGTGTGCTGGGACCCTGTTAACCGGGCCCAAGCACCTGTGTTCTTTCCCAAAACTATACCTTTGTTTCCACAGTTGGCAAACCTCTGGGCCACATGTACATCCCTTGTAAAAGGAACCCCTGGTACCAAAGACCTTATGACCAGAGAGGTGTAGGAAAGTGGGTTTCTGTTGCAGTAACCCCCCCACTTTTTGCCTGATAACTGATGCACTTTTCCTTGGTGTGCCCTGGATCCCTGCCAATCAGGTACCCAGGGCCTGTGTTCCTTCCCTAAAAACTGTACTCAGCCTAAACCCAATTGGCATCTCTGGCCACAGGTAAGCCCCTGGTAAATGGTACCCTAGGTACCCAGGGCACTGTGACCAGAGAAGACCCCTAAGGGCTGCAGCACTTATTGTGCCACCCTTAGAGGCCCTGTACCCTGACACACACACACTGCCCTTGCAGGCTGAGTGTCTTGGTGCAGAACAAAACAGAGAGTCGACATGGCACACATCCCTGTGTGCCATGCCCACAAACACACTGCCCTGGCATACCTCAGTCACCCCTCTAGCTGGGTGCCCTATGCCAGTGGTGAGGGCACAGGTGCATGAGCCCTGTGCCCCTACAGTACCCAGGCCCATTCCTGGGCACTGTAAGTGCAGGGCTGCCATTCCGAGTATATGGTGCTGGGAGGTCGTCAGCACGTACTCCACAGCACCATGATGGCTGCACTGAAGACTGAGAAGTTTGGTATCAAACTCCTCAGCACAGTAAACCCACACTGATGCCAGTGTGGGATTTACTGTAAAATGCACGTCAGAGGGCAACTTAGAGTTACCCCCTGAACCTAACCTACAATCCACGTCTTGTCTGAGGGGCTGCCTAGGCTGCCACACAGCAGACATGTTGCTGGACCCCTGGGTAGAGAGCCATCCGCTCTCCCGGGCCTGCAACAATGCACGTCCTGGGTGAGGTGCTAGGCCCCCTCCCCCAGGATGGGCAGGGGAAGCTTCAAAGGCATTCCGCCTTTGTGAGCTTCCCCAGACCACTTGCTGTACTCAGCAACTGGTCCCCACCGGTTCCTCCCCCATCCTGGTGGGAAGACTGGAGGGAAACACCAAGGGAGGAAAGGGGGTGTGCCACCCTCTGCCAACCCCACCCCTCAGGTGGGGGAGGCGAGGTGAAGCACATCTCCGGGCTCTCGCCATCTTGAAGATGGGGAGCCCTGCCCAATCAGGACTAGGCTCCTGCCCCCTCCCACAGGAGAGTGGCAGGATAGGGGTGTACCCACTCCCAGGGCAGGGACCCATTGGTCCCTGCCCTTTACCTACCTGTAACGCCCCTAAATCTAGTATTTAGGGGCACCCTGAACCTTCCTTCCTTAGATTCCCGCAACCTAAGAAGAAAAAGGACGAAAGAAGACGCCCAGCAGAGGAGACTGCAGAGAACAACTGACTTGGCCCCAGCCCTACCGGCCCGTCTGCAGTTTCCAGAGATCCTGCGCCAAAAATAGTCTTGTCCTGCAGCCAGCGACCTCCAGAACCCCAGGGAGGACTGACTGCCTTCAACAAAGACCGGATCTCCTGTGAACAGCAGCTCTGTTCAAAAGAAACACCAAACAAAGACTCCGAGCCTGCTGAGGAGAAAGAAACCCGACGCCTGGAACCACCACTGCACCCGTCGCCTACAGCCCGAGTTCAAGTGGCCCACCGGTCCCAGCGAGGTCCCCCAGCTCTCCAGAGTCCGAGTCCACCGTGGGTTGACCCCTCCAGGACTCCCCGACGTCGCCTGCAGCCTCTGCACGGAGAACCCCCAACCGCGAGTGGCCCGGTAAGGTGAAATCCGACCTCAAAAGACACCCCTGCATCCAGACGCCCTGCGCCCTGGAGAAAGGAACCCGAGGTGCACCTACGTCCCCGAGCCCTCCAACTTACCTGCCCAGCTGTTGGTTCCTCCTGGAAGTCTTCCTGGACCGAGCCTGCAGCTGAAAACCCAAACCGAAAATTTCCATTGAAATCAACAGGGCACCCGACCTCAAAACAGCACTCTGCACCCGGCCGCCCTAGTGCCGCTGAGGGTGCCTCTTTGGTGCTAACTTGGTCCCCAACGTGCCCTGAGCTTAACCCTAGGAGCTTTGCTCCCACAACCCCGTGGCCTGCTTGCCAGCCGCCACCAACCGGAGTCCCCCTATCCTCCATAGGATAACATTGGGCCTCAACACTCTGCACCCGGCCGCCCTAGTGCCGCTGAGGGTGCAACAACAGTGCATCACTGACCCTGGGAGACCCCTGAGTCTAACCCCAGAACCCTAACTCAAAAGACCGATTACTTACCTCGAGACCGATAACTCATTTTTCCTCATAGGATAACATGGACACTTTTTCTTCCAAAAAGTTTCTAAGTGTCGACTTTTGAAAACAAGAATATTCTTTAAAAATCGTACAGACTACCAAAACGTAATTACTTACCTGTTTTAAGTAAATGTCCCAGGGCTGAACCTAGGAGTCCAGCACTGGATTACAAAAGTAACGTTAAAAGTAACTTACCGGCGAATTGAATTTTCTTACATAGGGATCCATTGACTGGTTTTCTGTGAAATTTCTTCTAAGTGTCCACTTTTGAAATACCAAAATATTGCTTAAAAATCACAACAGTAACGAATTCCGAATTACTCACCTACTATCAGGAGAGACCTCAGTACTGCATCTTTTAGTCCAGTACCGACCATGAAAAGTAATTTTTACCGTACTTACCAGTAACTGGAAATTCCTCTCATAGGATATCATTGCCTGCTTTTTGTTGAAAAAGTTTCTAAGTGTCGATTTCTGAATCATACAAATATTCTTTAAAAATCGTACAAACTACAAAAACGTAATTACTTACCTGTTTTAAGTAAATGTCCCAGTGCTGAACCTAGGAGTCCAGCACTGGATTACAAAAGTAACGTAAACATACTTTGCTTGCAAACTGTATTTCCTTCCCTAGGATAACATTGGTAATTTTACCCAGAAAAGTTTCTAAGTGTCAACTTTTGAAATACAGTAATATTCCTCAAAAATCACTACCATAACCAAAACGCTTTTTCTCACCTGTTTACAGGAAGTGTCCCGGGACTGAATCCAAGATCCAGTCCCGTGGTTAGAAAAAGTAATCCAAAAAGTAATCTATTGCATTTAACCAGAAATTTCCATTGAGCTCAATGTATAATTGTGTTTAAAATTGTGTTGCATATTGCAACAACTGTAACTATTGCATTCAAAAGTCTATTGCCAATTGAACAGTAGTTAACTAAAGCATCTCATTCTGAGAAAGTATATTTTGACACCCATTGTTGGTTCTAAAATAAAACAACTATATTTTTATATACAAACCATTGGCCTAGAGTTCAGTTCTTGAGTGTGTGGCTTCATTTGCTGACTGAGTGTGTACAACAAATGCTTTACACTGTCCTCTGATACTGCCTTACTGCTCGACCAAGCTACCACTTTAGAGAGTAAGGTTATATCTAACTTTAGCCTCTGCCAAACCTCTGGGGACTGTGGACTCTGTGCACACTGAACCTTACTTTGGTGCAGTATATACAGAGCCACTTTCTTACAAGAGGGCCTTAAGGTGCTGAGAAGTTTGATGAGCCCTACAGTGTCTAAGCCCATTCTTAGAGATTGCAAGTGCAGTAATGCCATAAAGAGTATATGGTCTGGGAGTTTGTCATTACGAACTCCCCAGCACCATAATGGCTTTACTGAAAACTGGGAAGTTTGGTATCAAACTTCTCAGCACATTAAACCCACACTGATGCCAGTGTGGGATTTAATGAAAAATGCACTCGGAGGGTATCTTAGAGACGCCCCCGAAAAACGACCTAACACTAGTGTCTTGGCTGAGTGGCTGCTCGCCAGACATGTTTCTGGACCCCTGGGTCGAGAGCCTGTTGCTCTCGGGTGTCTGAAACAATGCACATCCTGGAACGAGGAGCCAAGCCTCCTCCCCGAGGATGGGCAGGGTCCATGAAGGGGAAGCTTCAAAGGTGTGCCGCCTTTGTGAGCTACCCTAGCCATTTGCTGCTTCCAGCAATTGGCCCCCACCGGTTCTGACCCCGACTTTGGGTGGGAGAATCGGTGGGAAAACCAAGTGAGGAAGTGAGGTGTGTAGGAAAGTGGGTTTCTGTTGAAGTAACCCCCCCGCCACTTTTTGCCAGACTACTGATGCACTTTCACTTGATGTGCCCTGGGTCCCTGCCGATCAGGTTCCCAGGGCCTGTGTTCTTTCCCCAAAACTAACCCAATTGGCATCTCTGGCCACAGGTCAGCCCCTGCTAAATGGTACCACAGGTACCCAGGGCACTGTGACCAGGGAAGACCTCTAAGGGCTGCAGCACTTATTGTGCCACACTTAGAGGCCCTGTACCTTTACACACACACACACACACACACACACACACTGCTTTTGCAGGCTGCGTGTTTTGGTGCAGAACAAAGTGAAGAGTCAACATGGCACACATCCCTGTGTGCCATGCCTACAAACCACTGCCCTGGCATAGATCAGTCACCCCTCTAGCTGGGTACCCTATGCCAGTGGTGAGGGTACATGTGCATGAGCCCTGTACCCCTACAGTGTCTAAGTCCATTTTTAGACATTGTAAGTGCAGTGCTGCCATTAAGAGTATATGGTGCTGGGAGCTTGTCATTACGAACTCCACAGCACCATAATGGCTACACTAAAAACTGAGAAGTTTGGTATCAAACTTCTCAGCACATTAAACCCACACTGATGCCAGTGTGGGATTTAATGAAAAATGCACACAGAGGGCATCTTAGAGATGCCCCCTGAAAAACAACCAGCCTCTGGTGGGTTCCCTGACTGGTACACACCAACCTGCCACCACGAGACATGTTTCTGGACCCCTAGGGTGGGAGCCGTCGCTCCCTGAGCCCAGAAACAAAGCCTTTCCTGGGCGGAGGTGTTCACACCTCCCCCAGGCCAGGAAGACCCATCTGTGGCAGGGGAGCTTCAAAGGCCTGGCAGCCTTTGTAATGCGACCCCCGGCCTCTCCTGCTATCAGGAGCAGGCCCGCTTCCTATCTCCCCTCCTTTTCGGCGGGAAAAACTAGCCAGCCCAGAAGGTGTGCCCACCTCTGCCAACTCCACCCCTCAGGTGCGGGAGGGGAGGTGAAGCCCACTCTTCAGTGCCCGCCATCTTGCAGATGGCAGGCACTCCCCAATCAGGATTAGGGATTGTGCTCACTCCCCCACGTGGGGTGAGCACACCAAGGGTGTAGTCACCCTAAGGTCAGTAGCCCATTGGCTACTGACCTCGAGACCCCTAAAACGACCCCTAAATACAGTATTTAGGGGGCAGCCCTAAACCAAGAAAGCAGATTCCCGCAACCTAAGAAGAAATAGGACGAAAGAAGACGCCCAGCAGAGGAGACTGCAGAGAACAACTGACTTGGCCCCAGCCCTACCGGCCCGTCTGCAGTTTCCAGAGATCCTGCGGCAAAAATAGTCTTGTCCTGCAGCCAGAGACCTCCAGAACCCCTGGGAGGACTCGCTGCCTTCAACAAAGACCGGATCTCCTGTGAACAGCAGCTCTGTTCAGAAAAAACACCAAAGAAAGACGCTGAGCCTGCTGAGGAAAAAGAAACCCAACGCCTGGAACAACCACTGCACCCGTCGCCCACGGCCCGAGTTAGAGTGGCCCACCGGTCCCAGAGAGGTCCCCCAGCGCTCCAGAGTCCGAGTCCACCGTGGGTTGACCCCTCCAGGACTCCCCGACGTCACCTACAGCCTCTGCACGGAGACCCCCCCCAACCACGAGTGGCCAGTGTAGGAAAGTGGGTTTCTGTTGCAGTAACCCCCCCACTTTTTGCCTAACTGATGCACTTATCCTTGGTGTGCCCTGGATCCCTGCCAATCAGGTACCCAGGGCCTGTGTTAATTCCCTAAAAACTGTACTAAGCCTAAACCCCATTGGCATCTCTGGCCACAGGTAAGCCCCTGGTAAATGGTACCCTAGGTACCCAGGGCACTGTGACCAGAGAAGACCCCTAAGGGCTGCAGCACTTATTGTGCCACCCTTAGAGGCCCTGTACCCTGACACACACACACTGCCCTTGCAGGCTGAGTGTCTTGGTGCAGAACAAAACAGAGTCGACATGGCACACATCCCTGTGTGCCATGCCCACAAACACACTGCCCTGGCATACCTCAGTCACCCCTCTAGCTGGGTGCCCTATGCCAGTGGTGAGGGTACAGGTGCATGAGCCCTGTGCCCCTACAGTACCCAGGTCCATTCCTGGGCACTGTAAGTGCAGTGCTGCCATTCCGAGTATATGGTGCTGGGAGGTCATCAGCACGAACTCCACAGCACCATGATGGCTGCACTGAAGACTGAGAAGTTTGGTATCAAACTCCTCAGCACAGTAAACCCACACTGATGCCAGTGTGGGATTTACTGTAAAATGCACGACAGAGGGCAACCTAGAGTTGCCCCCTGAACCTAACCTACAATCTACGTCTTGTCTGAGGGGCTGCCTAGGCTGCCACACAGCAGACATGTTGCTGGACCCCTGGGTAGAGAGCCATCCGCTCTCCCGGGCCTGCAACAATGCACGTCCTGGGCGAGGTGCTAGGCCTCCTCCCCCAGGATGGGCAGGGGGAAGCTTCAAAGGCATTCCGCCTTTCTGAGCTTCCCCAGACCACTTGCTGTACTCAGCAACTGGCCCCCACCGGTTCTTCCCCCCATCCTGGCGGGAAACAACAAGGGAGGAAAGGGGGTGTGTCAGCCTCTGCCAACCTCACCCCTCAGGTGGGGGAGGCGAGGTGAAGCACATCTCCGGGCTCTCGCCATCTTGAAGATGGGGAGCCCTGCCCAATCAGGACTAGGCTCCTGCCCCCCTCCCACAGGAGAGTGGCAGGATAGGAGTGTACTCACTCCAGGGCAGGGACCCATTGGTCCCTGCCCTTTACCTACCTGTAACGCCCCTAAATCTAGTATTTAGGGGCACCCTGAACCTTCCCTTCCTCAGATTCCCGCAACCTAAGAAGAAAAAGGACGAAAGAAGACGCCCAGCAGAGGAGACTGCAGAGAACAACTGACTTGGCCCCAGCCCTACCGGCCCGTCTGCAGTTTCCAGAGATCCTGCGCCAAAAATAGTCTTGTCCTGCAGCCAGCGACCTCCAGAACCCCAGGGAGGACTGACTGCCTTCAACAAAGACCGAATCTCCTGTGAACAGCAGCTCTGTTCAAAAGAAACACCAAACAAAGACTCCGAGCCTGCTGAGGAGAAAGAAACCAGACGCCTGGAACCACCACTGCACCCGTCGCCTACAGCCCGAGTTCAAGTGGCCCACCGGTCCCAGCGAGGTCCCCCAGCTCTCCAGAGTCCGAGTCTACCGTGGGTTGACCCCTCCAGGACTCCCAGACGGCGCCTGCAGCCTCTGCACGGAGACCCCCCCCCAACCGCGAGTGGCCCGGTAAGGTGAAATCCGACCTCAAAAGACACCCCTGCATCCAGCCGCCCTGCGCCCTGGAGAAAGGAACCCGAGGTGCACCCTACGTCCCCGAGCCCTCCAACTTACCTGCCCAGCTGTTGGTTCCTCCTGGAAGTCTTCCTGGACCGAGCCTGCAGCTGAAAACCAAAACCGAAAATCTCCATTGAAATCAACAGGGCACCCGACCTCAAAACAGCACTCTGCACCCGGCCGCCCTAGTGCCGCTGAGGGTGCCTCTTTGGTGCTAACTTGGTCCCCAACGTGCCCTGAGCTTAACCCTAGGAGCTTTGCTCCCACAACCCCATGGCCTGCTTGCCAGCCGCCACCAACCGGAGTCCCCCTATCCTCCATAGGATAACATTGGGCCTCAACACTCTGCACCCGGCCGCCCTAGTGCCGCTGAGGGTGCAACAACAGTGCATCACTGACCCTGGGAGACCCCTGAGTCTAACCCCAGAACCCTAACTCAAAAGACCGATTACTTACCTCAAAACCGATAACTCATTTTTCCTCATAGGATAACATGGACACTTTTTCTTCCAAAAAGTTTCTAAGTGTCGACTTTTGAAAACTAAGAATATTCCTTAAAAATCGCACAAATCACCTAACCGAATTTTCTCAACTGTTTGCAGGAAAGGTCCCAGTGCCGAACCTAGGTGTCCAGTACTGAGTAACAAAAAGTAATTAAAAAGTAACTTACCTGTGAATTGAAGTTCCTTCCATAGGATAACATTGGTGGTTCTTTGTGAAAAAGTTTCTAAGTGTCAACTTTTGAAATACAAGAATATTCTTTAAAAATCGTACAGACTACCAAAACGTAATTACTTACCTGTTTTAAGTAAATGTCCCAGGGCTGAACCTAGGAGTCCAGCACTGGATTACAAAAGTAACGTTAAAAGTAACTTACCGGCGAATTGAATTTTCTTACATAGGGATCCATTGACTGGTTTTCTGTGAAATTTCTTCTAAGTGTCCACTTTTGAAATACCAAAATATTGCTTAAAAATCACAACAGTAACGAATTCCGAATTACTCACCTACTATCAGGAGAGACCTCAGTACTGCATCTTTTAGTCCAGTACCGACCATGAAAAGTAATTTTTACCGTACTTACCAGTAACTGGAAATTCCTCTCATAGGATATCATTGCCTGCTTTTTGTTGAAAAAGTTTCGAAGTGTCGATTTCTGAATCTTACAAATATTCTTTAAAAATCGTACAAACTACAAAAACGTAATTACTTACCTGTTTTAAGCAAATGTCCCAGTGCTGAACCTAGGAGTCCAGCACTGGATTACAAAAGTAACGTAAACATACTTTGCTTGCAAACTGTATTTCCTTCCATAGGATAACATTGGTAATTTTACCCAGAAAAGTTTCCAAGTGTCAACTTTTGAAATACAGTAATATTCCTCAAAAATCACTACTATAACCAAAACGCTTTTTCTCACCTGTTTACAGGAAGTGTCCCGGGACTGAATCCAAGATCCAGTCCTCTGGTTAGAAAAGTAATCCAAAAAGTAATCTATTGCATTTAACCAGAAATTTCCATTGAGCTCAATGTATAATTGTGTTTAAAATTGTGTTGCATATTGCAACAACTGTAACTATTGCAGTCAAAAGTCTATTGCCTATTGAACAGTATTTAACTAAAGCATCTCATTCTGAGAAAGTATATTTTGACACCTATTGTTGGTTCTAAAATAAAACAACTATATTTTTATATACAAACCATTGGCCTAGAGTTCAGTTCTTGAGTGTGTGGCTTCATTTGCTGACTGAGTGTGTACAACAAATGCTTTACACTGTCCTCTGATACTGCCTTACTTCTCGACCAAGCTACCACTTTAGAGAGTAAGGTTATATCTAACTTTAGCCTCTGCCAAACCTCTGGGGACTGTGGACTCTGTGCACACTGAACCTTACTTTGGTGCAGTATACAGAGCCACTTTCTTACAGCCAGGTAAGGTGAAATCAGACCAAAAGACACCCCTGCATCCAGCCGCCCTGCGCCCTGGAGAAAATAACCTGAGGTGAACCTACGTCCCTGAGCCCTCCAACTTACCTGCCCAGCTGTTGGTTCCTCCCGGAAGTCTTCCTGGACCAAGCCTGCAGCTGAAAACCAAAACCGAAAATCCCCATTGAAAACAGGACACCCGACGCCAAAACAGCCCCCTGCACCCAGCCGCCCCTGCGCCGCTGCGGGTGCACTTTGTGTGCCAAACCGGATCCCCCTTTGCCCTGAGCCTAACACCAGGAGCTTGGCTCCCACAACCTTGTGGCCTGCTTGTCAGCACCCACCAACCGGAGGTCCCCTATCCCCCATTGCAGTGGTTCCCAAACTTTTTCGACCCAGGGCTCCTTCTGACTTATTGCCCGTTGGCTGCGGCTCCCCATTATGTTAAAAAAAATTTGTCGGGTAGGGAATATAAGCCCGGCCTTGTGAGTACTTCCATTTCTCTCTGATAGATGTAACAAAATAAAAATACAACAGGGCTTCTCAGGCACGCCTTCTTTGAGAAGCACTTTCAGCAGTTTGCACTAAAGTTCAAGTATGAAGATAACCTTTTCCGTGATGTGATTGGTGTTCTTTTCATGGGTCATCAGAAATATTTACTCACTTAAACACCCGCAAGTGGAAGTTCACACTATGTTCCAAAAAACATTTGCACGTGTTGTATATTCTTTAGGAATTTGTGATTTTGGGATTTTGTCACTGTACTATGTTATTTACCATGTGAATGATCTTTATTATTTTCTGTTTCCTTTCTGTTGCCCACTTACCTTATTGGCTTTGCTATAGCAAGTATATTGTTTGCTCTGCCTCCAAAAGCTGCTGCTATGTCTGTGCTCGCACATGCAGTGTCTGCAGGTCTTGCGCCGGATACCTCACTTATGCCGAGATGCAATAGGCATGTGTAAATACTACTGGCCTTTGAGGTTTCTTTGTCAGGGCTGCCAACACTTCATGGTGATGTTGAAAGTGTTTGGTGGGTGCACCCTTTCATTGCGCGCCTGCATAATTACTGCCTGTACAAGAGTGTGCATGATGTAGTTTAGTGTGTTTGTTAAAACGTTTTTAAGACCTAATACCATTTTCTGAGGCAATGTTAGCCTTGTAAAAGGTGTAAGTGATGGTAATGCTTAGAACTCATAAATTCATGGTTTCAGAAGTTTACTTACAACCCTTTCATGCCTTCTTCTAATTTAGTTTTGCACAGACTTAGGACAACCGCTTTAAATTCGGGTCTTTCCCTTTTATTTACAGTTCTCCTCAGTGTGGTCTGTGGTTAGTGAGTGTTTGGTACAGTGTGTGCTAGGCTGGGCAGGACTAGTGCATCCTTCTGATAAGGAACTAGGCAACAGCACACTGGTGGGAGACTGGAAATGAACTGTCCCAGACTTCCAATATATTATCTGCCCTTGGCAAAAAATACAGAACAATAAAGGTGTCAGATGACAGTCTTTATTAGATGGTCTGTGGTGTCACTGCGAGAAGCCGTTAGAGCATTTTTCAGGCACTGGGTGTGTTTTATACTTTGTATTCAATACGAGTCTTTCACCATAGAAAAAGGGTGCTTACACTGATTGTTCGTGAAGGAAGTTGCTTACTCTATATGGCAGTGTATGCAATTATTTATACAGCGTTTCTTTTTAAACTAAGCATGAATCAAAAAAACAGCCTGCGTCATTAAGTATATGCAAAAAGCTATTAATAAAATGCCTTCCTGATAACTTTAAAAGCATGCCTGAGTTTGCAACGTGCCCAAAAACGTTCTGAAAAATGACTGTTTTCACCATTATTCAGTGCAACACTGCATATCACTGATGAATAAAATGCGTTATTTTAAATGTTACTGTATGGGGTCCCGATTGTTTTGGTTTTCCAAGACAGCCAGAAAATCAGGGAGCCTACGAATGCAAAGCTCTTGCTCAGACCGCAATAAGCTTACAGCTTTCCAGAGGAATGATGAATGATTTACGTGGCACCGCCTCGCCACCAAATGAGAACTATTGTAGAGAATGCAATAAAAACATAGCCTTTTAAATCCCGGGCATGTGCTTGGTGTCAATGTGTTCGCGGCACCCCAGGCTTGTTTTGACGGCGCACTGGGGTGCCGCGGCGCACAGTTTGGGAACTGCTGCCCCATTGGATAACATTGGGCCTCAGCACTCTGCACCCGGCCGCCCTACCGCAGCTGAGGGTGTAACGAGTGCATCCCTGACCCTGGGGGACCCCTGAGTCTACCCCCTAAGTCTACCCCCAGAACCTCAACTCCCACTACCGAATACTTACCCGAAAACCGATAACACTATTTTCCTCCATAGGATAACATTGACTGTTTCCCTTGGAAAATTTTCTAAGTGTGGAGTTTGAAAACCTAAAGAAATTCTTTAAAATTGTGCTATTTAACAAAAACGATTTTACTTACCTGTTTGCAGGAAATGTCCCAGAGTAGTATCCAGGTATACTTCTCTGAGTAGGAAAAGTAATCTAAAAAGTAACTTACCTGGAATTTTACTGAAAAACCCATTCAAGTCTCTATACTGTATTTACAAAGCATTGCATTTCTCTGAATCAATACTGTAAGTCAAAACAAAGTGCATATACCATTACAATCCAAAACTGTATTACAACTGTATATTTACTGCATTTTATCACTTACCTGTGCCAGGCTTGCTTGGTTCTAGGAAATAAAATAACTAAAAGAATATTTTTATACAAAAACAATTGGTCTGAAGTTCAGTCTTTGAGAGTGTGAATTCTTTTGCTGACTGAGTGGGTACAACAAATGCTTAACACTGTCATCTGATAAAGCCTTACTGCTCGAGCACACTACCACAAATAGAGAGTAAGGTGCTATCTAACTTTACCTCTGCCTACCTTTGGGGTTCCACTGGACTCTGTGCACACTATACCTCACTTTGGTATAGTATATACAGAGCCAGCTTCCTACAAGGTGTGCCCACCTTTGCCAACCCCAGCCCTCAGGTGGGGGAGGCGAGGTGAAGCACAACTCCCAGTCCCCGCCATCTTGCAGATGGGGGAACCCAGCCAACCAGAGAGAGGCATATGCCCCCCTCCCACTGGAGGGAGGCATAATAGGGGGTGTACCCACCCCAAGGAAGGGACCCATTGGTCCCGACCTTTACTTACCTGTAACGCCCCTAAATCTAGTATTTAGGGGCAACCCGGAACCTTGCCTCCTCACACAAGAACCGACCAGAAGAAGAGAAGAAGGACCGAAGAAGCCGTGCTGAACTAAGAAGAGGAGGACGCCTACTGACTTGGCCCCAGCCCTACCGGCCTGTCCCCACCTCGAACCTGCTCCAGCGAAATCCCGGTGTGTCCTGCAGCCAGCAGCCCTTAAATAATCGAAGGACCTGCCCTGCCTTCCAAAACCAAGACTTTGTCTCCCGTGAGCATCGGATTTGCTCACCCACTGGCTCCGGCCAATTCTGCGAGTCTTCACCACTCTGCACCAGACGCCCACGGCCCGAGTTAGAGTGGCCCAGACCCACGAGGAGGTCTCCACGGCGATCCTGACCTGAGATCTGGTGATCTCTGACCTGCCTCGAATCTCCAATCGACACCTGCAGCCCCTTTCTGGAGGATGCCCCTGACCACGACCGGAGCTGGTAAGAAAACCTGATGCCTTAAGACACCCCTGCACCCGACGACCCACCGCCATGGGTGGCCCAACCGACGGTGTCCCAGCATCCCCAAGCATCTCAACTTAACTCTACAACCGGTGGTCACCTCCAGAAGATCTTCATCCCCGAGCCTGCAGTCTTTGTTGCAATCGGAGAATCCCCATTGAAATCAACAGGGCACCCAATGCCAAAACAGCACCCTGCACCTGTACCTTGAGTTGTAACTCGGATCCCCCTTTGCCCTGAGCCTAACACCAGGAGCTTTGCTCCCACAACCTTAGGCCTCTTCGTAAGCAGCCACCAACCAGAGGCCCCCTAGCCCCCATTGGATAACATTGGGCCTCAGCACTCTGCACCCGGCCGCCCTACTGCCGCTGAGGGTGTTCTGAGAGTGAATCCTCGACCCTGGGGGAACGCTGGTTCTAACCCCAGAATATCAACTCCCACAAATAAGTACTTACCTGCAAACCGTTAACTTCCATTTCCTTCCATAGGATTGCATTGACTTTTTCCTTGAAAGTTCTTTTAAGTGTGGAGTTGGTTTGCATGAAACATTGTAAAACTACAAATGTACTAAAAGTGAATTACTTACCTTTTGTCTAAGAAATGTCTCCGTGTGATATCTAGGCATCTCACACTGATTAGCAAAAGTAATCTAAAAAGTAATCTAAGAAGTAACGTGCACAGTAATCTTTGAACTAAATGTAAAGTAATTTCTAACTGTTGACTTACCTGTAATTCAACCAACTGCATTTGAAACTGCATTCAACTGTAAATCACTGCATAAGATTTTGCAAAGTATTATTTTACTTACCTGCACCAGGCTTGGCTTGGTTCTAGAAATAAAATAACTAAATAATATTTTTGATACAAACAAATGGGTCTGAGTTCAGTCATTGAGTGTGTGATATTTCTTGCCTGAGTGTGTACAACAAATGCTTAACACTACCCTCTGATAAAGCCTTACTGCTCGCCCATACTACCATAAATAGAGAATAAGGCGCTATCTACTTTTACCTCGGCCTAGCTTTGGGGTTCCACTGGAGCCTGCACACTATACCTCATTTTGGTATAGTATATACAGAGCAAGCTTCCTACACCTATCCATCACAAACATCGAAAGTTTCTCCGCTTCACTGTGGCAGCTGTTCACTATCAGTTCAAAGTCCTACCCTTCGGTCTCCGATCAGCTCCTCGAGTTTTCACCAAATGTCTTGGCCCAGTAGTGGCACATCTAGAAGCTTAAAGTATCCGGAAATGGGTCTTACTACACCGCATCTCCATCAAGGAGGAATATCTTCCAAGTGTAAAGAACAATCCAGCAGGCACCCTGAGCAGAACCAGCCAAACCAGCCATGAGTGGGAACTCAATCAGCCAATTCTCAACTCGATATTCCAAAGGTGGGGCACACCGAACTTAGACCTCTTCGCCTCTCAAGAGAATCGAAAAAGCCGGTTCTTCGCCAGAGGGTCATTGTGGAATGCATTTTTGGCAAGATGGTCAGGGATCTTTGCTTATGCTTTTCCCCCAAAACCCTCTCATCTTCAGGCTTCTAATGAAAATGGAGAGAACCTCATTGCTCCACGCTAGCCCCACCAGCACTGGTTCACGAACTCCTTCTGCTCTCGGAATTTCAACCCTATCGCCTGCCAGTAACAACAACTCTATTGACCGTGACAAGGGGCAGATCCTCCATCCGCATCACGCCTCTGTCCAATTGCATGCATGGCTTCTGAATTCAATGAATTCAAGAATTTAGACATCCCTTAGGATTACAGAGATATATTATCTAGGACAAGGGCTGATTCCACCAACAACACTTATAGATTAAAGTGGAAGCGTCTTTGTTCTCGGTGTCTTCCAAACAGAATCCATCCTCTTAATTCATCACCAGAGCAAATTTTGCCTTACCTGCTCTCTGGCCAGATCAGGTCTGGTACATGTGTCTGTTAAGGTTCACCTCGCTGACATCTCTCGATACAGATGTTCTTCCAATGCATTGTCCCTTTGTTCTTCTCGCATTATTAAACAATTCATGAAAGAATTATTCAGGACTTTTCTTCCCATTCGAACTCCTCCACCAGAATGGAGTCTTAGAAGTAGACGCAGCTGTAGGACAAGCGGTCCTACATCATCTGTTCCAAGAACGTAAGCCTCTTCTCATAGAGGTATTTATTTTTTACTTTATACGTCATCTCACATCATGTGGTTATATGATACTTCTTAAATTGACATGCTAACATTTATTGTATGCTAGTAATGCAGATATGTATTATGTTGTTACCCACCATCCTCTAAGGGTGCTTCTATTTCTGCAAAGTTTACCTTTTACAACAGGTTGCTATTCTGATTCAAGCATGTGAATTTATGAAAGATCCAATACTGGAGACAAACAGTTACTTACCTGTAATTATGGTTCTACAGTATTGGTATCTTTCATAGATTCACATGCAACACACCCTCCTCCAGAGGTGCTTCCCTTATTTCCCCATAGATACTTTATCACACTTGTGCTTGAAAATATGAGAAACTCAGCATCTCATGGGAGTGTTCTACAGGGTGCTGCTGTCTGATTAGTTTTTACTCAAGTTTGGTTCTTTTTTACAAAAGGATATGGATAGGCTATTGCAGTGACTTTTCATTGCATTGTAGCCTAAGCTTATATCATTTACTGCTTTTCTAATGGTACCGTGGGACTCCCACTTCGACGGCATGGATGATTCAAGCATGTTAATCTATGAAAGACACCACTACTGGAGAACCGTAGTTACAGGTAAGTAACTCATTTTCATATTTGCCAGCCCATAGCAATCCATATTTTCTTCTTAATCAAAGAATACAGCAGTGTTTTGTACCTTTTAGCTACAGATTGTACTTCACTAACCCATTATCTGAGCTGCTTTGTCAAAAATGGAACGCATTATATAAATCTCTTAGTACCTCTGTTAGACTGGCAGTAGGGTTAAGAAACGCACACTAGCTCTCATTTGTCTCCCAAGACATCTACATATTTGTGTTATCAAAATCTTTTAGCATGGAAGATAAATGCCTTCGTTCTGTCACCCAAGGACTATTTTCTTAGACACAATAGAGGGACTCTTGTGGGGCATCGGTTATCAGTCTTATCACCTTCTCAGTAACATGGTCTTCCCTTCATTGTTCATTCTTTTTGTAAGAGTGCAGAATAATCATAAAAAATATACGTGCATACCTTTAGAATCTACATTCACAGCTAAAATTTCAGTTTTTTCAGGAATGCACAGCTTTTTAGGAGTCCTTTGGAAACAGTCTGGAACTTTTGGAGTACCACCAGTTTTTACAACCTACAAATAATTAAAAACAAACACTGAAAATGCAGTTTACATTAGATGCATGCAATGTCTGACTGGATCAAGGTGCGTACGTTAAATACCTGAAGTTCATCGATCCTAAGAAGCCTACAATCCTGTAGGAGAGATGAAGGATCTGGATCAGACACCGAGGTGTTCTGGCTATTCGTATTATTAGATGTGCCTGGAAACTTTACAGCAACATAAGCACCGTCCACTTTTAATACCTACATGAAGAAGCCAAAAATAAACTTAATATTTCACAAAACATTTCAGTAAAAAAAGGTGTCTTACAATGTAACATACCACAGACTACATATTTCTGCCATGGATAAGGACATCAAGAGTTTCCATAATGGGATAAACAAGCAGCCCAATGGTAGACACATTTATATCTTATGTTGGCTAGACTATAGAAAGAATTTATAGGATTTTAACATTATTCAAGAATAGGTGGGAAGGGAGAAAGGATGTAAATACGTTTTAAGTTTCTCCTGTATGCACTTTGGCTGGGAGATTATTCCTGAAACAGACACTTGATAATTGCTTGAGAGGGGATCAGCACTTAAAGGTGGGCCTGTATCACATTTTGGCTTTCACTGGAGACCAGTGTAGATAGTGAATGACCTGAAGCACATGTTCCTGTCTCAGCCAGCTGCCGGACATAAACCAACGTTCATGCCCCTTTTAGTATAGCCAGACTGTTCTTGGACATCACCACATATAGACCAATGTGCATAGTCAAATTAGGAATTAACTACTGAACCTGGGATTAGGTTATGGTCTGCTGGGAAAGCTTCCATGACTAAGCTAAGAAAGCTGGCAAAAATGGTTTAGGGACAGATGATCATGTGTGTACTTCTAAAAATATACACATTTTATATTTTAGTTAAAGTGTTAGTTTTTCTCCGTTCCCATCAATACTGGTGGCTGTAGCTTTCTCTAACAGTCCCATTTATACACACATTCAATGATTCAAGCTTTTAACAAGACGATGCCAACCTAGCTTAATGTGTGTACGAACTTCTTTAGGCTACATACTGCACATTTTGGATTTAACAATGTACTGCTTTACACACTAACATGTATTGGCCACTATTTGATGTGGATTGGTACCATGCAAAGGGGCTGCTTTCACTTAGCATAGATACAGGTTTCCTTTGCGATGCACATTAGTTTACCACTGATGTTTTCTACCTCCCTTCTTTACTGATTGCTTGTTAGTACAGATAGCCAGATACTGTCTCAGTGATCAACTCACTTGATTGGGCCACATCTATACATATTTGCAATAATTATCATGAAATCTAGAGAATTCTTATCTAAGTATATCTTGACAGACCTGCATCATAACCCACTCTGAACGATCAAGATATCGGTGGATCCCAGTGGGGAGTTGGGGCCTTTGACAGCTGACAGCCCGATGGGGAAACATGGATTCACTCCTTGCTGAGGGATCGGAGATGTCCTTGTTTCTTGATTGAACTGGCACATTGCGCACTCTATCTCAGCATCCCGCCTGGTGCCCCTCCCAGGTCCACCATTGCTCACTTCTTAAATTACTGGAAAATAGACCTGATCCTCCACATAGCACATGAGGCTGGAGAATTCAAGTGGGACACAGAAAAGATCCTGACTTTCCTTGATAACACTAGACTGGTACAGAGGCAGAGGAAATCCTATGAGCAAGTGTAGCAAAAGCTCCACGCAATGGAGGTTAAGTACGTTCCTGTACCCTGCCAAATTAAGTCACCTTAAGAAGGAAAACCTTGATATCCAACCACACAGATCGGGGTCTGGGAATGAGTAGAGGAAAGACCCCAGTTTCACTGTCCAGTGGGCAGCAACATGGCAAAGCTGGAGGGTACCAGGCTGAGCCTCCGATCTGGTCGAGATCTGCATAGCGACAGCGATCCCGCAGAGGTGGACCATAGTCTTGCATCAGGGGGTTGTGGACAGAGCCGTGAAATGGATTTTAGAGACAAATAATTGGTTTCTGTTTGGACTCCCCTGGCAGTGAAGAAAGAAGGAGATCGGCACCCAGAGAGACTGAATCTAAAAGTTGGAAGGCACTTAGAATTCTTCTACTCATCGTTTTCCCTCTAGTATTAGATAGTTTAACAATGTTCTTTTTTCCTTTCTGATTACGTAAGTACAGTATATAAGGTGGGTGCGGGGGGAGGAGTATAGGGAAGGGGAGAAGAGGGGAATTGGAGTTTTTGGGGTTTCCTTTTCGTTCGTTATGGTACTAAGCAGGAATTCATCTAGATGTTCATGGTATGAGAATATCCCAATCACATCCACCACACAGTGTCCCTGGTCAGTTAAAAATGATTTTGTGGTAGGTGTTGGAAGCCGGAGTCCCCGTCCCGCACCACTGTCACCAAATGCGAGACCCAGGACTCCTCAGTCAACGTTAGGCCAAGTAAGGACACCGTTTGAGATAGCCCTGCTCATCCCCTTAGTAGCTTGGCACGAGCAGCCAGGCCTATCTCCAAAGCACGAGTGTACAGTATGTGCAACCACACTCACAACAACCCACTGGTGACACCACAAATGGACTCCACACGAGTTTGATAAAACGAGTATAAACTTTATGTAAAAAGATATACGATCAGACCACACGATACATAAGCCAACATGTAATAAAGGGTAATATTCGTTCCGGCTCGCTGGTAGGTTCAAATCCCAACCACCGCTTTCAAAATGCTATGCTGGTCGCAATGCTAGAATCACACACGTTGCAATGGACAAACAATAGTGCGCTGCCTAACGATACAATCCTGTGCTGGGCAAAGGAGAAATAATACAATGCGTAACGATACACCCCGGTACCTTGCAATGGGAGAAATAATGCAATGCGTACCGCTACAATCATGTACTGCGCAATGAAGGAATATTGCAATGCGTCACACCCCAATCACGTACTTTGCAATGAAGAAATAGTGCAATGCGGGCCGCTACAATCCTGTACTTTGCAATGAAGAAATAATGCAATGCGGGCCGCTACAATCCTGTACTTTGCAATGGAGAAATAATGCAATGCGTAGCGCTACAATCGTGTACTTCGTTATGCAGAAATAATGTCAGGCATCATAAGACAGTCCGGCAGTTCGTTAGCAGCAATATTGGCAATGTGTATTACGACAGTCAGCCTCTTCGATAACAGTTGCCCCCCACACGTATCAACGATGACAAAGTACAGCTTCTCACTCTGGCCCCAGTACTGCCACTCCTGAACACAGTACGGGCCCCAATCTGAGCCGAAGCAAAGGCTCACATCGCCAGAAGGACTGAGAGGCCGAGAGAGTGTCCCTCCGAGCCCGCACCCCGCCCAGGCAGTGATCCACGTTACCTGGGTGGCGCGACTCCACTCCCCTCCTTCAGCGAACTGGGCCTTCCGTGTAGAACTTTCTCAATGGGCCTCAGCGGCTCGGCCTGGCAGCTCAGCTCCTCCGGGGCTGCCGGTCTGGGCCGCGACTGTTCGGAAGGTCTCAGGCAGCCGCAGGGCACATGTACCCCACGCCCCTGAGATTACGTTACTCCGAGTGCACGTTCACCACAGCACCCTCCGGGTCTCCTCTGGCACGAAGCCACACACACAACGCTGATGGGACTTCACGTCGACTCAGAGTGCACGTTCACCAGGCACTCCTTCCTGCGGTCTCAGTTGGCACCGAGACCCGCACACCGCGTTGCAGAGACTCACTTTCTTCCGGTGCACACGATGATCAGCCGATCACCTCCACAGTCCCAGGTTGCACCAAAGCACGCACACTGCTTCACTGAGACTTACTCCAACTCCGGTGCCCCGATATCCAGGTGCTCTTCACCAACGCCTTCGGCCGCACCCCGACACGCTCACGTGTCCGAGCCTCACTTCTCCTCCGGTGCACTCTATGACCAGGCGCTCTTCACCAGCGCCTCCGGTGCACCCCGACACGCACCCTGCGCGTCCGAGACTCACTTCACCTTCGATGCACACGTTGACCAGGCGCTCCTCACCAACGCCTCCTGTGCACCACGACACGCACCCAGCGCGTCCGAGACTCACTTCACCTTCGATGCACACGTTGACCAGGCGCTCTTCATCAACGCCTCCTGTGCACCATGACACGCACCCAGCGCGTCCGAGTCTCACTTCTCCTCCGTGTGTCCAAGATCACAGGGCACACCTTCCGAGGGTCTCAAGCTGCCACAACATGCGCCCACCGCATCGCTTGAAACTTCTCCGGAAACATTGATGTTCCTGTGTTTCTAAACAGGGAGCCAGCTCACCTCGGGCCCTTGGGGTAACAAGACACAGCACAGTCTTCTTCAAGCAGGGGGACCCAGCGCACAAAGCACAGTCCCAACAGCCTCTTCCTTGGTTAAAACAGCAAACTGCAGACCAGCCCCAGATCACGAAGCAAGGGTCGGTCCTTCCCAGCAGTCTCTTCAGTTGTTCCTTCCTTAGCAGAGGTTCCTCTTGACCACGAAATGGGTCCAAGCCTTTTCAGTCTCAATCCATTTCTATTTCAACGTTCAGGGGTCTCAGCTCTCATAGTTATACCCCTCAATGTCTTTGAAGTTCGTTGTGCTCAGGGGTCCCTGACCCCTGCCTAAATCAGTGCTGGGGTAATCCCTCCCAGTGTCATCTTTCTCCCTTTGATACTGGGGGTCTGGATCCTTAATCACTCCGCAGGAGATGGGTCAATTGTTTTATAGCCGCTACCCAGGCCTCTTCACCTCCCGGTGCTTTTCCTCGCCTACTCTCCAGATGCAGGTCAGTCTGGTGCCATCTAAACCCCTCCCTGGGTCAAGACCTCCCCCACCTCCTCTCCCCTCTCAGATCCAGACAGTCAATCCACATTCAGCAGAGACACACAGAAATACTTAAAGCACAAAACTCAGCCACTTTCTAAAAGAGTGGTTTCTGAACACAGTGACAAAACCACTTTCATAGAAAGATGTGTTATGACACGGAGTTCATACATACTAAACTTCACCTCTCCATTTTAAACTTATGGGAAACTAGGCTAACAAACAATACCCAGCCTCCCCCATTCTGTCCTATGGGCAGGATGGCCTTTCACCAGTGAAAAACGAAATGGAGTATTTTTCACTGTCAGGACATAACACACACCTCAGTATATGTCCTGCCTTTTACTTACACTGACCCTGCCCAGGGGTTACCCGGGACCTACCACAGGGGTGCCCACTGTGTACGCAAAAGGGAAATTAAGGCCTGACAAGTGGTTGCACTTGTCAGGACAACATGCTAACTTGGCAAACTGCGCGCAGGCCCTACACTGCAGGCCTGAGTTCCCTTCTCCGCGCACCTTTGCATTACTAGCCCTGGCACACACTGTGCACATCACTAAGGACTTTACTAGTAAGGCAAACATACCAATCATGGCCAACCAATTACCATTACACTTTACACAGGGAACCCTTGTACTTTGACATTGATCATCAGTGGCAAAGTACCCAAAGCATCTAAATTGGCAACTCTATGTCAGGAAAACGGTCGAGGGGGAAAGCAAAAAGTTTAGGGAACTTTAGCCAAAAAGGCCAAGTCGTACAGTAAGTGATTGAACTCCTTGATAAGACTGAACGTAGAATGGTCCTTGCATACTTTAACAAACACTTAGATGAGATGCTACAAGAAACACCTCAAGGGCAGTAACATTTCCTTTTTGGGGGAGCTTGGTTACTATAGAGTGCATCACTCTGGATTTACTAGGGGCTCGGGGTGGGGGGTTGATATTACTACATAAGTTGTTCCCATTGGCAGTCACCAGGGTCTGCTCAGGGGATTTGGGACGCTTTGTGATTCTTAGAGTCTACTTTTGAAAGGTTCCCCAGTAACTATGTAGCGCCTACACCACTCTCTCTCTGGAGTCCGCATCGCTCCAGGACTCCACTAGTCTCAATGCAGGAGCGCATATCATCTCTCGAGGTCTTTCAGACCATGCGCCAGTTGAGGGGTTCTACTGGTATTTGCCAGTTTAACATTAGTTTTACTGACCGCCTCTGCGAGGTGATAGGGCAGTATTTTGATATTAATACTCCATTGGTAATATCCCTGGTCAGCCGCTGGGAAGCATTTAAGACAGTTGTATGAAAATGGGTCATTAGTTGTGTGGCCTGCACAAGTAATGGGTCCGCACTTGTCCACCACTGGGAACCAAACACCCCATTGTAGTGCTTGACACTCATAGGGTAGCATTGCAGAGCAGTGCAAGGCTTATTCAAGGGAGGTGGTGTGGGCTAGTAATCCCCATTCACAAATACACAATAATAACACTCAAATGATAGTCCGGTCTGTGCTTTTTCTTTTGAAAAATGAAAAAGTACTTTTATCACACACACACACACACACAGACACACACACACACACAGACACACACACACACAGACACACACACACACACACACACACACCTCAATACTATGCAGCAATTTACAAATATACACAAGCTGACGGAACTACTTTTGGATGACTTTGAACAATCATTCTTACCCTCCCAAAGGGAGGTCTAGAGCAACAAATCACATCAGCACATTGACTTGTATTAGAAATGCAATAATAGAATATCACTAAGTATTGGCAATAAAGCATGTTTACTTGGCATATGAGTGGTTGTCAGCACCATTCCCTCATTAAAGTTTTCCCAAGAGAAAAAGTCTATGCATGTCTAGGTGATTTGTGTCATCAAATTACTTTAGTATGAAATACGCATTTTTTAACATTGCCCCTGGAGGCAACACAATTATAATCACATTTATGTCATTATAGTTCTCTCACCCCTAGAGGGTGTTTGCCACATCAACACTTATCAAAATAAAAATACTGCACTTTAGAAATAGTCCCTAGAGAATATCTCTTGTACCTACATATGTGTAGGAAGCTGGCTCTGTATATGATGTACCACTAGGTGGTTTTATGGTGCACAGAGATTCCCCCAGAAGTGCACAGGGCACAATGTAAACTCAAAGTGCTCTATTAGTGGTAGTGTGGGCGAGCAGCCTTAGGCCTAAGACAGAGGAGTGCAAGATATTTATTGCAAAACATTGATCAATAATGGACACACGACTCAAAGGAGATCCACATCAATTTTATAAAAATACCCTTTGTTTGAGTTTTGTTGCAAGACCAAGATCTTCGCAAAAAGGCGAGTATGTTTTTCAGGAAAAATACTTT